>QFEA01001389.1:12633-23462 GCA_003315975.1 Lactifluus echinatus | reverse complement strand
CGGCTAGTACGAAGAAATATGGGCATAAAGCACATCTAGATATCTGGGTCGTAAAACGGAAACCAACGTAACATACATACAAATGCAATCCTATCCACTATGTTCCAACGATACTACTAACCATATTACAACGATATCAAGCCCCGGGATCACATCAGCCCTGATCTGATACAACCAAGCCTGGACCAAAGCATAATGTGAATATGATATCAGCAACAAATTACGAATGGATGTCAGCACGCCCCATCTCTACCTCATCGGGGGAACCGTCGGAAATATCTTCAGCTATGGCAGGCATTGCCAACGCCGACTCATCGGGATGAGCGTCCATCATGAGAATATGAACGCCCGGATCGCGTGAATCGTCATTCACACCGAGTGATGAGAGACACGGAACAATGTCGAGATAAACAGAAGAGGCCGCCTCGGCCCGTGGGGTGAGAGAAAGGGAATGAGTCCCAGACGGGGGGGTTGGTTGATACGTGGAGGAAGTTGAGGATGAGTGCAAGTCCAAAGGAAGACAATCCCCCAAAGTCGTAGTTGAGAGGGCCGAAGGCGAAGAGACACGTGCTATAGAGGATGCGACAGCACGAAGATCAACGTTACATGATGTGATAGTATTGTGGGATAAGCGTTGCGTGCGGTCAGCAAACGTGTCTTGGGCGTAGTACACTGGCTGTTGTAGTGAGCATCGCTGAGCCTCGTCCCGGTCCGAGTCACTTTTCCCGTTATCATCTGGCACCAGGTTCCTCGTATCGCGGGTTCCAGTACGCCCGTATAGAATGTCAGCTGTGTTAAATACCTCTGCTAGGGCGGTCAACAACTGACCTGATGGAGTGAAACACGACTGCACGACTACTTACCATCTGGCCTTTCCCCCAGCGCCTTGTCACTCGACCTAATCACCAAGGGGATGTTCTCTTCTCTGTTCTCACCGTCGTCTTCCCTGCGTGCAATTACGATGCTTAAGGGGCGCACGGCCGGATCGGACGCACTTCCTCCAGACGCCTCCGAAGGCATTGAGATAGCGGCAGGCGTGGTAGTGAGTCGAGAGGGCTGGCTAATCAAGGACACTGGGGCTGACAGAGGGGGGGATATAGACGCTGAGATGGAAGCAGCGTCATAGTTGTTGACAGCCGACAGGGCTGTGACGGGCGGCAAAGTGGAAGGTGCGGCAGTGACGGAGGAAGGCACAACGGCAGGAGTATCCGTGTGCTCGGGCTCGGATATGGGTATGTAGGAGCCATGACCCAGGACATGGCACAGTGGGTACGATGATCCTTCGAGCAGCACATCGTCGTCATCATCGGTGGAAATATTGAATGCGGTCGGGGCAGCATCGGTGCCTTCATGCAGAGCGATGTAAATCTGGCGAATGTGTCGCAGGACAAAAATGGCAAGAGATCGCCTGCGCGGATCAGCTGTCATGAGAATCAGGTCATTCCACAGCCGACAGAAGTCATGTTGCAATCCAGGAAGAGTATTTCGTGCGTCCAACTTGGAAATTATGGCAAAATACTTCGATCGGTACTTCGCATCGACCGACCAATCGTGTTTCGAATACCAGTCAACGATGGTCAAACACGTTTTGATGCAATTGAGAAGCAATGCGCTATCCCCGCTCGTCACGTAGCTGTCGAGCACCGTCCGTGACTTGCCCAAATGGATGGTGGCCAGTTTGAACCAACGGTCATCGTGTTCTTTCACGGTTGCAAGAATTATAGAATTGATGCAAAAAATGTCTAGGATCGAACCCTCCTCTAGCCCAGAGCGGTTCGCCATGCTCAGACAGAGCCCGAATTCAACCGAGCTTAAGAGACCATCCCAGTCTTTGTGAGCAACCCGTTCAAAAGTCTGCCGAGAGAAAGGAAGAGGCGCCGCACGAATTGCCTCCTTGCAGATCTCGATCCGGCGTCGTTTTATGTCTGAATCCAACGTGGAAGACAGGGTACGGTGGATAAACCCAATCAAGGCCTCAGAAATCTCCTCGCCATTTGGTGTCTTGAAAGCGTCTGAGGGGTTATCGAGGATTGTCGAGTTGCAGAATGCCGGAATGCCTGCAAAGAACTGCTCCTGTTTGTCATCGCTATCCAAATGCTTGAGTGTCCACTTTATAATATTTCCATCGACCCCGGATGGTAGTTCCAAAGCAGCCTTTTCACCTATGTCCATTGTGTCACGTCGGAGCCGTCCAGACCAATATTGTTCACCCTTCGAAGGGTTCCTTGGCCGGTTGCGGCAGAGTAAGAGATTAACAAAACGCCAAGCCCCTTCGAGATAAAGGTAAACAAAAAACGTCGGAAGCCAGAGTAAAGACGAAAACGGAACAAAATAAGGGCTGTTATAAGGAGGATCAGGCTTCTTGGCAAAGTGTAAGTAAGCCAACACGTAGCCAAAAACCCAGAAGTCCACGAGAGAAAAAATCAGAGGATCTACGATGAACGAGAAGGGAATCAAACCCAAAAAGAACGCGAGAAAAGCCAAATATAGGAGACGAGGTAGCGATTGAACTACCGTGTGAATGTGGGAACTGTCAACGCCTTCAGCAAAGAACACGCGGATGCGAGCTCGCTGATGTGGCTGGTATCGTGACCGAGTCCTTCTGATGTATCTATGAGCCCATTGTTTTACCATGGTGGCCAACAGTGCACAACCGACGCTATTGATCAAGCTGATAAACCAGAGTACGTTTACGAACTTAGGCGAAACGAAGTCGAAACTGGTCGATGGGGGAGAGAGTGATTGGAGGAGGCCAAACTGAGATTCATTTCCGTAGAGGAGCAAGTCAATAATACACCCAAGATAGAATGCCGAATCTTCTTGTGGATCTGGTTTAAGCTTGGGGATTGACACCGCGAGCAATGTCGCAACGGCTGCAGAGAACAGACCAGCCTATGATATTGTGGAATGATTTTGATCGAAGAAATATAGGGTTATATAGGACTCACAAACAGAATGACGCCTTCAGCTTCTTCTTTCCACCCTTCGACCATCTCCTTGTCGTCCTCATCTGCCAATTTCAAATACATGTTACAGAGGGGTGCCGACCCGTCGATAGTGTCACCGATGGAATCTTCGAATCCGAATGCCTGTGTCGTCTGATGGGCTGTACTATAGGTCAAAATGAAGAGAATGCACGAGTTAGGTGAGCCCTAATACCGGTGTTGGCCGCCTCTTGTGTGCCTCGAAGCTCAGTTGGTCGATCAGGAACTTGAGACATTAGATGGGGCTGTGTTATGGGAATGGGAACGGAACGTAAAAAAACGCGACGTAGAAATTATCGAGAAGAGGAGGGTCAATAACTCTCAGATACTCCGCCAGTGATGGATGCTGGACGAACTGCACCGCAATTGCAATTGGTGTTTGAAGCGCCCAAGTACCCAAGTACCCAAGTACAACCTTGGATAAATGAGACCAAAATCAAAATCCACTCTACCTTTTTAATACGACTTCGACTAGTATGTTAGCTGAACATATCTATTGTGTAAAGCACCTTGGAATCCTCTCCTTTCTCTCAGATTCAGAGAAGGAAGCGAGACGAGTTGCCAATTTTCTCACACGCTGGGTCCCATGATTCCCCTTTTCGCGTTTGGACAGGTACAGAAACACTGGACCGTTTGAGCTGGCCGGATGCCGTGGCGTGGAAGCTTAAAGTTGCTTATTAGTTGGATAACCGATAAACTATCCTTGTTTCTCTTGTGCATCGCTGTTCGCTGCCAAAGCCAAAGCTGAGAGAGAGACGTACGTAATATTGGGTAGTATTCACGTGATCTGTGACTCACTCGAGCTCACTGCAGACGGATGTCTCAAGTCTCAAGGTTCCGATCGAGAATTCATTCAGACTGGAACCTCACAGTGGCGCTCTTGGAGGTGATACAGGTGCGATGCAGCTCCCTGGCCCTAGATTACCAGCTCACATCTTCTTGAACAGTGTCGCAGGATCTTTTTGACGATGTTGAGGACATAACTCCTTGCTTCGAGTGGGGAATCCCAGACCGAGTCCGGCTACACGGACGGATCAGGTGCACTCTTCTCCATGTATTTAGATCGAGCTGAGGAGGAAGATAAAAAGGCCTCAGAGAGATGGAAAGGAGATGCGGATGGAATACTTGTCTTTGTGCGGACTATTCGTAATAGTCATATGGCCTCAGTGACGCGCAAAAAGACCCAGAACTAGCACCGTCGGACAAAAACGTTCTCCCACAAACATCACCAGTACCCCCTCGACCAAAGAAAACGAAGACGGCTCAACCAATGGAGACCTTTGGTGGCTGGCCAGAGGAAAACCCGCGGACGTTTCTCAAAAACAATGTAATGTGTGAGTGGTAACAGTAGTGATGAACGAGATCGCACGCGCAGGGAGCTGCTGCCGGGTGACGCTGTAAGTGGTAATGGAGTGGCAACGGAGAAAGCCATGCCGTTATGGCACGGGAAACAGACATAACTTACGCGCGCGTCGACGTCGCGATCGGAACGGGGCGTCATCATTCTTTTTTTTTCTTAAATTCAATTTATCGTCTCTCCGAGACTTGTTACCTGGGGCATCATTGCATCATCATTCAGCTTCAGCCTGTATCCCGTCGTCGTCCGGCTATTGATCAGATGATCCTCAACACGTGCAGAGGCACTTGGCGGGTCCCCGGCCACTAAAGCGAACGGCCGCCCATTCTATTGTGCTGCAGCGGGTGCCCGCTGTGCACAGGCAGCTGTGCAATGGTAAGCAGAGGATCTAAAGGTCTGACCAATTGCAAACTCGTTGAACGCGTCGGCCCATCCATATAATCATTATTTCGAATTCCTTCAAGTGGTCGTAAAACGGAAGGCAATGTAACATACATACAAATGCAACCGTATCCACTATGTTCCAAAGATACTGCTAATCATATTACAACGATGTCGAGCCCCGGGATCACAACAGCCCCTGATCTGATACAACCAAGCCTGGACCAATGTGCATATTATGAATACAATATCGGCAACAAATTACGGTCGGATGTCAGCGCGCCCTATCTCTACCTCATCGTTTGAACCGTCGGAAATATCTTCAGCTATGGCAGGCATTGCCAACGCTGCCTGATCGGGATGAGCGTCTGCCATGGGAGTATGAACGCCCGAATCACGTGAATCGTCATTTACAGAGAGTGATGAGAGACGCGGAACAATGTCGAGATGAACAGAAGAGGTCGCCTCGGCCCGTGGGGTGAGGGAAAGGGAGTGAGTCCCAGACGGGGGGGTTGGTTGAGACGTGGAGGAAGCTAAGGATGAGTGCAAGTCCAAAGGAAGAGAACGCCCCAAAGTTGTGATCGAGAGGGCCGAAGGCGACAAGGTATGTGCTACAGAGGATGTGACAGCACGAAGATCAGCGCTGTGTGATGTGACAGTATTGTGCATGCGGTCAGCAAGCGCGTCGTGGGCGTAGTGCACTGGCTGTTGTAGTGAGCATCGCTGGGCATCGACCCTGTCCGAGTCACTTTTCCCGCTATCATCTGGTACTGGGTTCCTCGTACCACGAGGGTCAGTACGCCCGTATAGGATGTCAGCTGTGTTAAAACCCTCTGCTACGGGGCGGTCAACGACTGACTTTATGGAATGATTGAATGACTACTTACCATCTGGCCTCTTTGCCAGCGCCTTGTCACTCGACCCAATCGCCAAGGGGATGTTCTCCTCTCTATTCTCGCCGTCATCTTCCCTGCGTGCAATTACGATGCTTAAGGGGCGCACGGCCGGATCGGACACACTTCCGCCCGACGCCTCCAAAGGCATTGAGATAGTGGCAGGCATGGTAGCGAGTCGAGAGGACTGGCTAATCAAGGACACTGAGGCTGACAGAGGGTGAGATGCAGACGCTGGGATGGAAGCAGCGTCATAGTTGTTGACAGCCGACAGGGCTGCGACGGGCGGCAAGGCGGAAGGTGCGGCAGTGAAGGAGGATGGTACAACGGCAGGAGTATCCGCGCACTCGGATATGGGTATGTAGGAGCCATGGCCCAGGACATGGCACAGTGGGTACAATGATGCTTCGAGCAGAACGTCGTCATCATCATCGATGGAAGTATTGAATGCGGTCGGGGCAGCATCGGTGCCTTCATGCAGAGCGATATAAATCTGGCGAATGTGTCGCAGGACAAAAATGGCAAGTGATCGCCTGCGCGGATCAACGGTCGTGAGAATCAGGTCGTTCCACAGCCGACAGAAGTCATGTTGCAATCCAGGAAGGGTCTTTCGTGTGTCCAACTTGGAAACTATGGCAAGGCATTTCGATCGGTACTTCGTATCGACCGGCCAATCGTGCTTCGAATATTCATCAACGATGGCCAGACACGTTTTGATGCAATTGAGAAGCAATGCGCTATCCCCGTTCGTCACGTAACTGTCGAGCACCGTCCGTGACTTGCCCAAGTGGCTGGTGGCCAGTTTGAACCAACGGTCATCGTGTTCTTTCACGGTTGCAAGAATTATAGAATTGATGCAAAAAATGTCTAGGATCGAACCCTCCTCTAGCCCAGAGCGGTTCGCTGTGCTCAGACAGAGCCCGAATTCAACCGAGCTTAAGAGACCATCCCAGTCTTTGTGGATAATCCGTTCAGAAGTCTGCGGAGCGAAAGGAAGAGGCGCTGCACGAATTGCCTCCCTGCAGATATTGATCCGGCGCCGTTTTATATCTGAATCCAAACTGAATGACAGGGTACGGTGGATAAACGCAATCAAGGCCTCAGAAATCTCCTCGCCATTCGGTGTCTTGAAAGCGTCCAAGGGCTTATCGAGGATTGTCGAGTTGCAGAATGCCAGGATGGCTGCAAAGAACTGCTCCTGTTTGTCATCGCTATCCAAATACTTGAGTGTCCACGTTATAATATTTCCATCGACCCCAGATGGTAGTTTCAAAGCAGCCTCTTCACCTATGTCCATTGTGCCACGTCGGAGCCGTCTAGACCAATATTGTTCATACTTGGAAGCGTTCCTTGGCACGTTGCTGCGGAATAAGAAGCTACAAGAACGCCAACCTACTTCGATATAAAGGTAAGCAAAGAATATCGGAAGCCAGAGTAAAGAAGAAAGTGGAACGAAATAAGGGCTGTTATAAGGAGGGTCAGGCTTCTTGGCGAAGTATAAGTAAGCCAACACGTAGCCAAAAGCCCAGAAGTGCACGAGATAAAAGACCACAAGGTCTACGGTATAAGAGAAGAAGATTAAACCCAGAAAGAACGCGAGAAAAGCCATATATAGGAGACGAGGTAGCGATTGAACTACCGTGTTAATGTGGGAACTGTCGACGCCTTCAGCAAAGAACCTGCGGATGCGAGCTCGCTGATGTGGCCTGTGACATGACCGAGTCCTTCTGATGTATCTACGAGCCCATTGTTTTACCATGGTGGCCAACAGTGCACAACCGACACTATTGATCAAGCTGATAAACCAGAGTACGTTTACGAACTTAGGCAAAATGAAACCGAAACTGGCCGATGGGGGAGAGAGCGATTGGAAGCCGAATTCAGATTTATTTCCGTTGAGGAGCAAGTCAAAGATATTCCCAAGAAAGAATGCCGAATCTTCTTGTGGATCTGGTTTAAGCTTGTGGATTGACACCGCGAGCAATGTCGCAACGGCAGCAGAGAACAGACCAGCCTATGAATGTGAATTCGGGGAAACATAGAATTATATACCAAGACTCACAAACAGAATGACGCCTTCAGCTTCTTCTTTCCACCCTTCGACCATCTCCTTGTCGTCCTCATCCGCTAGTTTCAAATACATGTTACAGAGGGGTGCCGACCCGTCAATAGAGTCACTGATGGAATCTTCGAATCCAAATACCCGTGTTGTCTGATGGGCTGTACGATAGGTCAAAATGAGGAGAATGCACGAGTTAGGTAGGCCATAATACCGGTGTTGGCCGCCTCTTGTATGCCTTGAAGCTCAGCTGATCGATCAGGAACCTGAGACATTAGATGGGTTGTGTTATGGGAATGGGAACAAAAAGTAGAAAGACGTGACGTAGAAATTATCGAGAAGAGGAGGGCCAATAATTCTCAGATTCTCTGCCACTGATGGATATTGGACGAACTGCACTGCAATTGTTGTTTTAAGCGCCCAAGTACAGTTATGACAAAATCCACTCCACCTTTTTAGATCTCTTCGACTTGTATGTTAGCTTGACGAATGTATTGTGAAAAGCGTCGTGGAATCCTCTCCTTTCTCTCTCTCGAGAAGGAAGCGAGACGAGATGCCAATGATCCCCCTTTTCGTGTTTGGGCAGAAACAGAAACACTGGACCGTTTGAGCTGGCCGGATGCCATGGAAGCTTCGAGTTGCTTATTAGTTGGATAAACGATAAACTATGCGATGACTCCCGTTCACTATCCTTGTTTCTCTTGTGCATCGCTGTTCGCTGCCAAAGCTGATCATGAGACTGACGTAATATTGTGTATTCACGTCGGACTTGTCCTTGCTGCGACTCACTCGAGCTCACTGCAGATGTCTCAAGGTTTCGAGCGAGAACTCAGACTGGAACCTCACAATGGCGCTCTTGGGGATGATACAGGTACGATGCAGCTCCCTGGCCCAGATTCCCGGCTCAGATGTTTTTGAACAGCGTCGCAAGATCTTTTTGACGATGTTGAGGACATAACATTCCCTGCCTCCAGTGGAGAATCCCAGACCGAGTCCAGCTACACGGACGGATCAGGCGCACTCTTCTCCATGTATTTAGATCGAGCTGAGGAGGAAGATAAAAAGGCCTCAGAGAGATGGAAAGGAGATGCTGATGGAATACTTGTCTTTGTGCGGACCATTCGTATTACTCATACGGCCCAAAAGTCACGTCGGCTGATGATTTTACCCTAGACAGGTTTGTTTTCGGCTACAGTAGCAGCTTTTCTTGTTGGGGCCTATCCGACTCTCCAGCCTAACCCTCAGGACATCTCGGCGTTCTATCTTGCGACCATTGCACAGATTATGGCCGCTTCTAACGGATCGCAGACAATAGCCCTCCCTCCTCTTCCGCCTGATCCATCTACCTTCAAACCGCCTATATCTGCTATTTGGTTCAATTCTCTTTGGTTCTCAAGCCTCGTAATCAGCATTACCTGCGCGCTATTAGCGACTTCCTTACAACAATGGGCACGCCGATATGTCCGCATGACGCAACCACGATACAGCCCCCACAAACGTGCACGGATTCGCGCATTCTTCGCTGAAGGCATAGAAAGACTCCACCTACCCTGGGCCGTCGAGGCATTGCCGGCGCTACTTCATATCTCTGTCTTCCTTTTCTTTGCAGGCCTCATTGTGTTCCTATTCACCATCAACCATACCGTCTTCTCGGTTGTGCTCTGGTGTGTGGGGCTGTGCATTGGCATGTACCTTTGCATCACTCTGTTGCCCATCTTTTGCCATGATAGCCCATACTACACCCCACTTACTAAAGTTGCTTGGTTCTGTGCCACAGGGATTTCGTGGCTAGTTCTTCGAGTCCTAAAAACCATCGCATCCGAGTTGCACGGACGCAAGCTCGTTAGCTTGGACAGCTGGTATAAAATCTCTGTCATAGAGAACCAACAAAATAAGCGGTTTTTTCGTGGTTTCACAAAGGAAACAGAAGATTCCGCTCTCAGACTATCGTCAGACATAGATATTCGGGGCCTATCCTGGACTTTCAACTCACTGGAGGAGGACCACGAGCTGGAAGAATTTCTGGCGGGTATCCCGGGCTTTCTCAGCTCCCATGAAGTGACGGATCCTACGAATGTTCTGGCGGAGGTAATTAACCACATCCCCGGCATGGCATATACGGTTTTTCTCTTCATTGAACGCACATTTTCTTCTGGACTGGTTTCCGAAATGATACAAGAGCGGCGAACGACCGTTTACATGAAGGCTTTGGACATGATGACCCCACTTCTTCCGGTGACCTTCTACCACGCCCTTCATTTTTGGGAGTCTGATCCGAGTCCTACGATGAACATCTTTGGAACCTTTGATTTCTGGCTGCTGGCAGAGGCACACAGCCAGGATGACGATCCAGATGTTTCCATGTCTGCGCGATGCATGGCCGCCGCTATTACCACGACCATGCAGGAACGCGATGAGCGCTGGTCCCGCATTGTGATGCGCCAGTTGAGCATTTCCGAGGATACACTTCACCTTTATCTCGCCCACGGTGACAGTGTTTTCCTCGCCAACCTCATCCACATTGTCAAATGCCTGGCTCCTCCTCATGATAATTCCAATTACACACTTAACCTGGATGGTCTCATCAGACACACGCTCCGTATCGCGCGCAACTTTGACGTTACAGGGACATTGCCCGAACTTCAGGACCGATTCTGTGCTCTCTGGAATCAAATCGCGCTCATGATGTATGATCAGCAGTTTTCCGAGGTCGAGCGACGGTACGCGCGGACGATTCTCAGGGTCATTCGGAACGTCTATATGTCCTTGCATGATGGGACGGAATCGCGGCCGATGGCATTTTCGTTCTCCACGCAGTCGTTGAACCCCGTCTTATGGGCCGAATTGTCCTATCCTCTTTGCTCGGTCCCGGCTCATCATCACTCATCGGCGTTCCCGGGCTCGAGTCCATATATTGCCGATGTATCTGATACTGCCGCGCCGCGAGGCGACCCCGAACGCATCATATCGCCGTTTTCTATGTCCGATGCTCGGTCTGGTGAGGTCTTCCTGGAGCCTTCATTATCACCTTCCTGCTTGACTGCACATCGTCATCCTGCCTTATAACAACTTCGCTGACATACGCGCCCACCCATGTACCCACTTTACACACTTGCCCATTTCCACTACGACCTTCAGATGACAACCCCTAGTTG
>QFEA01001364.1:1923-13642 GCA_003315975.1 Lactifluus echinatus | reverse complement strand
ACGACAAATGAACCGACGGTCCATTGGCTTCACAACCATGCTTTCTTTGACAGTGCGTCGTTCACCATACGGCCCTACAAAGTGTTTGACTTTCTCGTGCGATACTATTTGCGCAGATTCTCGTTTGACCGGGGATAACAAAGGTGTAGAGATCGTCAAGTACACCCCTCCTCATCCTGGGCCAAACACCGGACCACATCGGTATCGTCTCTCCCCTAGCTGCGGCCATGTTCATAAAAGTACTGATACTTGCTGTTTCTCAGCTACATGTTCTTGTGCTTGCAGGAAGCCGACAACTTCTCGCCTCCAGCGAGCCTAAGCAAGCCTGTCAATGGCCCCGTTCCCATCAATCTCAGAGACTATATGAACGTACGCTCGATCATCTTTTTCTTGCTTGCTTCCTTTTCATATCCTGGCATATCACGTCTTATTGACATTTCTTCTCAAAACGAACAGCACGGCCTCGATTCGCCCATCGCAGTGCGTTTTTCTTTCTTTACTCAAAAACCTCAGCGCTCTAATCTGCGTCTTCATGAACTTTTTAATACTTCCTTTATCTTCAGGGCATGTATTATACTGTCCAACATGTCTGAAGATGTCTTCGGGACCCCGACCAGCTAATTTTCTAGCCCGTCAAGTGCGGTTCTCGTCCTCTTCGCTTCGTAAATGTGCTCGTGAAGATAACCTCGTTGAATGTGGTGGTCCCTCTCGTCCGCTCCCTCACCCTCTCTTTTTTTTCGTTGGGGAGCTCTTTCTCAACAAATTCACCGTAGCTTCCGTCGGTTAGTGTATACCTGTGCAAGAACATAGTTACGAAGGCAGTTTTTTGAGTTGCGGTTAACGATGATTAGGTTAAATGAACTATGAACTGATACCTTCGCCAGCCAACTTACGTCACGTCAACGTTACGGAAAGGAAAGGTTCTGGTGAGCCTCAAGCTCAACTCGTTGCGCAATGCAACAAAAATTTTCCGAAAAAATATCGCGACACCGGCTGGTTTCGAACCTGCTTTCCGCAAGGGATCGGATATAGATGGATTTTTTGTATTGCCACATCTACTTGGTTATGAAGCTTCTCGTATGAATATCCGTGTGCGGTGACTCGGAAGTGCAGGCGCGTTGACAAGTGCACGCCGTGCGGAGGGTCAGCGTTGTAATACAAATTTTTGATCAGATCTAACAACTATCTAGTCTAAAGAAAAGGTCCAGAGAACAAGTAGACGTCGACGGGTACAACTGTTCGTTGTGGACGGCATGCAATGTTGAATGAGCAGGGTGGACGGGCGGTCTGTCATGAATTATTGATTAGTGGGCCTATCTCGGTGTCTGCTAGTCTACTCCGGTTCGCTTAATCTTAATCAAGGAATGCAGGAGAGCAAACCGTATAGCTCTAGGTTGCAATGCCACTGGAGGTTTGGAACACCTGGCCTGTCTCGTTAATCTGCGTATGAATTTTTAATCTTCAAGGCATGTACTTTACCGTCGAAGAGGGTACCACAAATGTCACTGTGGCTCCGACCTCTCCCGTCATTACCTCGACTCTCCTACCCTCTGCCTCCACGAGCGGCAGCGGGGGCCTCTCCGGTGGCTCGCCAAGTAGCGCAAGCCCCGCCACGAGCTCCTCCTCGTCAAGTCAAAAACACAACGCTGCAGTCTGCCCCGTCGGAAATCCACTTGTTGCGCTCCCTTCTGTAGCTCGCGTCCTCTTTGCTTCGTACATGGGCATGTAAAGATACCCTAGTCAGTATACGCTGGTGCAAGTTATTGTAATTGGGCACGTTCACTAGCCAACTTGTGTCACGTCAGCGTGGAGGATGTTTCTAAAAAAAGCTCTATGGCTAGGCTCGAAACCTCATTTCGGAGCATTCAGAGTGCCCGACGCGGAGCGCGCGACTCTTTCTTTGGACCTTCCTTTCACCCATACTTTCTCTAGCTACTTTCTCTCCAGTCCAATGTCACCTTCATTAACACTAAACCATTTTCTTCTTTATTAATTGTTGGACATTCAATACTACCATCAGACATGTAAAAGATAGGTACTCTTAACCCGAATAGAACAGGCAATTTCGGAGGGCAAACGAGCCCCAGTTGTTCTCACCAAGTTCTGCGCGCGACAAAGATTCTTTATTTCTCTTTTTTTCTTTCTCTCTCTTCGGGAACGGGTCCAAGACGAACTCAGGTACTACCCCCAGTAGTATCGATTCAATGTGCAGCCATGCATCCTGGTAGTGTGTGCGGATGTAAGGTCGTCGTCCTAGTTTGTTGGTCCAGAAACTTGACAGCTGCTCCTGGAGGTCACAAACTGGTCCAGATCACTATAGATCAAGGCTGTGCTGCTAGTTCCACGCTCCCCCTCGCTCGCTGACAGTGCCATAAAATTTATCACATTTGTTGACTCGGAGACAAGCTACTTTCGACTGGATACTGGATCAACTGTGCTGCATTTGATGGCGCATTGAAATGGTGTTGTTAGATTATGGGATACCGTTGTTGGGTTATGGACGTATAGGAGCCTCAGATAGGTAGAGGATCGCGAGCGACAGCCCCCCAAGCAATGGGGCATGGATGCCTAAGGGGGTCTTTTGGACATACATAAGTCCAACAACTGGAGCATGGAGCAATTGAAAACTTGAATTAATGGAATTGAAATAAGTGCTGATTAATGTTATCGCCGCGAATCCTGTAATCAAATCATTCGTGCTGGTGTCGCCGGTGCCATGATATTAGCGGTGGCTGCGATTGTCGAGTTTCAAGTGCAGGCAGGCGACCCCTGGGTTCGTGTTGTTGTCAATAATCGTGCCGGCTAGTAAATTGATTGTCGGCTCTATTGCATCCACCTTGGAGACGCGTACGCCCTTATGGTACGCACTGATATTATCGGTTCCAATAGACTTTCGCTTATCCTGCACTGATGTCGATTATCTTGCCTCTATGTCCTCGCCTCAGAGAAATGTAACCACGTGCACTGGTATTAAGGCAATGGACGGTGCTTCTATGCCGCAGATCAAGCAAATATTAGATTATTCTCCGAGGATCATGTCGACACATTGAACCGCGTGACGAACAAAGGCAAAGCCATAACGTTGGCGATTGGTGAATCTGCGTCTGCTGTTCGCGTGCTCCCAGTTTCATGGCTGGTGCAGCAACGTAACGAGGAACTCCTCGGTCCTTGGCTCCTCCTAGATCGTGCCATCACTTCATTTGCGATGCTCCACCAACCCTTTAAAAAGGCATACAGCACGGAAGGCGTAGCGCAACAAACGTCTCGCCTGACTTTGTATCATCATGCTGTTCCTGAAGCTTGCTGCTGCTGTCGCTGTTTCACTCCTGGGTTCCCTCGTTAATTCTCAGTCGGGAATTACCGAGAAAGAGTTCGATTCCCAAATTTCCACCGCCGAGAATCTATTCAAAAACAATGGTTTGGTCCCTGAGATCCTTCCGAGTTTCATGCCCTCGGCTATCTTGGATGTCTCGTTCTCGGGCAAGCATATCAACCTGGGGGACAGTCTTAATCAATTTCGTGAGCATTATGCCAAGTTTCCTTCATTTGCATGTTGGTTGACTGAGTGACATCTGTCGTTCAAGAGGTGAATGAGCAGCCCGAGTTCTCAATCATCCACAAGACGAATATGAAATTGAACGGATATTATACGGTCATCATAATCGACGCCAACGTTCCTGGTACGACAAATGAACCGACGGTCCATTGGCTTCACAACCATGCTTTCTTTGACAGTGCGTCGTTCACCATATTACGGCCCTGAATAGTGTTTGACTTTCTCGTGCGATACTATTTGCGCAGATTCTCGTTTGACCGGGGATAACAAAGGTGTAGAGATCGTCAAGTACACCCCTCCTCATCCTGGGCCAAACACCGGACCACATCGGTATCGTCTCTCCCCTAGCTGCGGCTATGTTCATAAAAGTATTGATACTTGCTGTTTCTCAGCTATATGTTCTTGTGCTTGCAGGAGGCTGACAACTTCTCACCTCCAGCGAGCCTAAGCAAGCCTGTCAATGGCCCCGTTCCCATCAATCTCAGAGACTATATGAACGTACGCTCGATCATCTTTTTCTTGCTTGCTTCCTTTTCATATCCTGGCATATCACGTCTTACTGACATTTCTTCTCAAAACGAACAGCACGGCCTCGATTCGCCCATCGCAGTGCGTTTTTCTTTCTTTACTCAAAAACCTCAGCGCTCTAATCTGCGTCTTCATGAACTTTTTAATACTTCCTTTATCTTCAGGGCATGTATTATACTGTCCAACATGTCTGAAGATGTCTTCGGGACCCCGACCAGCTAATTTTCTAGCCCGTCAAGTGCGGTTCTCGTCCTCTTCGCTTCGTAAATGTGTTCGTGAAGATAACCTCGTTGAATGTGGTGGTCCCTCTCGTCCGCTCCCTCACCCTCTCTTTTTTTTCGTTGGGGAGCTCTTTCTCAACAAATTCACCGTAGCTTCCGTCGGTTAGTGTATACCTGTGCAAGAACATAGTTACGAAGGCAGTTTTTTGAGTTGCGGTTAACGATGATTAGGTTAAATGAACTATGAACTGATACCTTCGCCAGCCAACATACGTCACATCAACGTTACGGAAAGGAAAGGTTCTGGTGAGCCTCAAGCTCAACTCGTTGCGCAATGCAACAAAAATTTTCCGAAAAAATATCGCGACACCGGCTGGTTTCGAACCTGCTTTCCGCAAGGGATCGGATATATATGGATTTCTTGTATATTGCCACATCTACTTGGTTATGGTGCTTCTCATATGAATATCAATCCCTGACGGGCATTCCACGGTTTGGATTTGCGACACCACATCACTGAGACGGGGACAGGAATATGCTGGCAGCGGCAGCATCAATGAAACAGCACAGCAGAGCATCATCGGGAATATCGAATGGCTGCGGTTTGTTGGTTCAGAGAAGGGAATGGGAGGGGAATGGCATATAGAAACACACACAGGATCTCAAAAGTATGCCGGACCGTCGAAGGCCTGTAAGAGCGGATGTAAGGCCTGTTGATCTTGAAGTAAAAGGGGGCCGAGCTCCAATATCCATCGTTATAGTCGCATGTGGATAATTACTCGTAAAGGATCAATAACCCAGTTACAATTCCTTCAGCCTTTACTGGGATGGGAAAACGAGATTGTACCCAAAGACAAGAAGACATCATGAAACCAGCAGGTTTCGAACCTGCATTCCTGAAGGAGGAATAGATTTCATGTCTATCACCATAGCCATTTGGCCATGCTGTCTTTGGACAATCTTGGCAAAAAGTTAAACCCCGAAAGCGCGAAAGATGTCAAACTGAAGGAGCTTAGATACTGAAATACGAGATACGAAATCATGGATATAGGGCAACCATATTTTACAGCGGAAAAACGCGCTCTGTTAAGATTTAGATCAGTAACGGAAGAGAGCCCTCAAGTCAAATCAAATACAAGTACTTCTCTGGTGAAGCTGGTGAAGCGCATGCACGTTGACACGTGCACGTGCGGAGGGTCAGTGTTGTATTACAAATTTTTGATCAGATTTAACAACTATCTAGTGTAAAGAAAACGTCCAGAAAACAAGTAGACGTCTACGGGTGCACCTGTACGGTTCGTTGTGGACGGCATACAATGTTAACGTTGACTGAGCAGGGTGGACATCGGGCAGTCTGTCATGAATTATTGACTAGTGGGCCTATATCGGTGTCTGCTAGCCTACTCCGGTTCGCTTAATCTTAATCAAGGAATGCAGGAGAGCAAACCGTACAGCTCTAGGTTGAAATACCACTGGAGGTTCGGAACACCTGGCCTGTCTCATGATCAGATTAAGACGAAATTCTCCCATCGCATTCCCTTTCGTTCCTGAACGAGTAAGCTATATAAAAAGTATGGAAGCCAACGAAGTAACAGCCTGAATAATGCCTTTTCGGCGACAGTGGAAGAGAACTCAACTCTCGTACCGCTCCCGTGCCTGCGAGGGAGGTATTTAGGGATCGAAGGGAGGGACACGCGGCAGCACGACTAGGACGAGAAATGCTCACCGAGTCCTTCACCATGTTGACATAGCCAGCGTATCCTTCTTGATACTTTCCTACCTCTTTGCCCTTGCTGGCACCAAGACCAACGCCGGAAGCGTATATCGCCGTTTGTCTGCGAGAGGTTAAGGACATCAAGGGACTGCAGGGATCATTATCAGGGGCTCACATGGGATCAACACGGCCATCGCCGTCAACGCCTAAACCAGTCCCTTCTTTCCATCCCATCATCCTCAAAAGCTTATTTCCCACATTACTCTCGTCCTGCCCTGGATTCACTGGCGGTGGCGGGGTTGATGGCCGAGTTGGACCCTCTGCAGCACGCCTTTGCTTGCGTTTATCCTCTACACCTTCAGGTAGAGGGGCATCCGGTTGATTGTGCATGATACGTCGCTCCGAGGCCCGATCGCGATATTTAGGGGCGGAAGCTTGGGAACTACTCGCTTCAGCAGCAACTTGAGCGGCCTTAGCCTTTCCCCGAGCGAGTTCTCGCAAATTCGCGTCTTTGAAATTTCGCTATTTTCTGTTAGTCCCAGTAGCACAAGAGATGAGACCAGATACCTTGTGTAGGTCCGACTCTTTATTATGCTTCTTGAGTTGGTCAAGTGTCTTGAATTGCCGTGAGCACAACAGGCAAGCAAGCTTGACTAAATCAGAAAATTCGAATTCCACTTCCTCGGGAAGAGGAACGGGAGGGGGAGTTGCCCTTGTATCCGACGCTACAGCCTTTGTGGGAGGAGGGACCTGAACGCGAGATTTGTATCTTCATTGCAAGCCCTGATAGGACGTTACTCACCTCAGCGGTGCCTGGCGTGGAATGTCCCGTACTCAACACTTCTTGTACTTGATTCCATTTGGTGATGTTGTTCGCCGTCTAATGCAAATCAATCAGGGTTTCAATGTCGACTAGTTCAAGAGTAACGAACCTTTCTGCTGGCAATCAAAGGGGCCACTTTCTTGGCTGCGGCAACTGCGCAGGAACCATTAATATACATGTCCAGAAAAAACGCTCTTCATATCTCGGATGAGACAAACCCTTGAGATCTTCATTAGAGGCGGCTCTGTCTCCTTCAACAACATCGGGATCCCCATCTTCCGTCATAGAGAATCCAAGTGTCGAAGCAGTTGCTGTAGTGGGGGCAGGTGTACCTAAAAAGCATTAAGACGCGGAGGTGAATGAGATACTGGAGCGACTGACTGGTCAAATTTGTCGGTTTACTGCCACCCTTGAAGTTTAGGGTAACAGGCTTGTCAGAGACGGGTAATGCAGAAGCCTCTGTCGGAGCTGCTGATGCGACGTCCACGGCTGAAGTCGAGAAGTCAGATTATGCATGAAACCATGAGATAGCGCGGACCTTTCTTCTTCTTCTTCTCTTTCTCCTTGGAAGGAGCGGGCTGTTGCGTCGGGGCTTCAACCTCATACTCCAGCTTCGCAATCGTAGCGCCCTCGTCCCAGTATCGAACCCATTGATCTTCAACACCTCCGAGGGTTACGGACGAAGGTAGACAGGCATCATCTCTCATAATTGGGTCAGAGATCGGTTGGAAAGAGTAGGGATGAGCAAACGAAGTCGCGACCGGGCGGTCAGAAATGCGAAAGCCGTTGGGATGAATTTGTGGCGACATGGTCGCGGCTAAAACTGCTGATGCAGCCTGTGGGAAGGAAATGATTGAGGTATCAAAAGGCGTCAGGAAGAGCGAGATGGTTACGACAGTACCTGAACATCAACAAATTCGACAAAGGCAAATCCCCAGCTGGCCAGTGTGGTCTTGTCTTTGATGAGAATAATCCTTTTCATACCCTTGGCGCCTTCTTTGTGAGGACCAGAGGACGTCCTCATCGCCAATTCGATCGCCTGAGGTCCCGACAAGGGGTCCAAGCCGCGGAAAAGGAGAATGGCGGCTGGGGAGTTGCCAATATCACGTGTACCGTCATTTGCGTTAGCGAGACGACCAGGACGGCCTCCTGTGTTCGGGTTTGCGCTCTGAGAATAGTCAATTTTGACACGCCGCCCGGAATGGGACCCGCCGGTCTTGAGAGCTTTGTAAAACGCAGCAGTGGCAGATGCGCCATGCGAGGCCGGAGGAGGAACTTGAATGAAGGGAAACTGCGGATCCACGAAGGCTCGTGCGGCCTCGACAGAGGAGAATTGGGCAAAACCGAAGCCCTTGGACTGGCCTGTGAAGACGACGGAGACAAAGCGACAAGGGAATCGTCAATGCTAATGTCCAGGAAAAGATGCAAGTGACGGGCAAGTGCCTGTTGATCTCTCTCGGATAATTGTGACCGTCTCTACGATGCAACCTTGTCCGGTTAAAAAGGTATGAAGCTGCGCGTAATGCACGTTAACAATGAGAGATAATGGTGAAAAAAAGACGAACATCTGATTCCGTGAAACCAATGTCGAGGCCAAGAAAGATGACATGAGGACTGGGATCACTGGCGACGAGACGCTTCTTGTGAAAACCGCCTCCACCTCCGACGCCATAGTCTTGGTAGCCCTGCCCACCATCGTCCCATGCCTGTAAAGAACCCCGTTAGGTGTTAGGGGCGACATGGAGGAGGGGCTTGCATACTCCGCTGTTAAACTTCCTCTTCCTCCCCTCTCCATAGTCCTCGTCCCTAGCATTACCAGACCCAGCGCCCCATGAGTCACTTTCATGCCAAGTCTCCTTTCCCATATCCCATTCACGATTGTAAGGCATAAAAGCTGAAGCCTGAGACGAAGAATGAGGTCAACACGAGTGAATAAGGTCGGATCACTGTCACTTGTCCTCAGCCTCAGCTTGGTTGTCCACCACCAAACAAGGGTCAACAAAGCTACTTGTCCCAGTTCACAAATGGCCGGACACGGTATGACCCACGTATCGTCGTGTACCGCTAGCATCCTACTCACACTCAGTCTTTAGGTTATGTCAACGTGCGTGTTGGCTGTCGCTGTACCTTCATGTCGCTTATCTGTCTTGCAGAATGATCCCGCCGTGGACCGATGGAACCGAATGGTGGGTCTCATGTACTAGAATAAACGGGTCAACACGATCTTAACATCGCCCATTCGCAGCGTGAGGATGTCTACAAGCACTTTAGATTCACTTCCCGAGCATCCTGGATCTCGTTGACCGGTCTGGTTCTCGTCCCGGGAGCGTTCCTCTACTTGTCCGCCCGACAAGACGTGTGTTGCTTATTTGCTCATGCCACCCACCGAGACTGATCAACCTGACACAGCTGAAATGGAATTGGACTGGAAAACGGAGAGGAGAACCACTACTTTCTCATCCCCCGCAAATCACCAACTCGACAGAAGAATAGATCATTATAGCTTGTTTATATTCGTTTACAAAGCTCAATAGCAACCTTGCACCCCATTCCTACTACCGAGCTGAGAAGCGCGTGTGCCGGTGCCCGCTGAGAGTTGTGCTCGACTGCCGTGTCGAGATGCTCAAGCTCGTCATCCCGAAATTCACGAATGACATCCTTAAGAAGCACAATACTAGGATGTGTTAACTCTTGTAGATCCTTCAGTTGACTGAGTCGTAAAGGAAATCAATCATCAGTTGATGCATGATCGAGGTGGCGCTTACTCGTCGTAATGTTCACCAATGACCGTCTCAACTGCCTCTGTGCAAGCCATTGCCGCCTCCTTCCCCATGAGTGCTGTAATGGCGCCTAACCCAAAACCAGCCACCTTTGCAACTTCCCATAGCACCGTTGGTCGTACTTGGTGCTGAACCTGGAGCTTATTCATGACGGCGAGGTGTTTCCTCTCTTGGTCCCACATATCCTGTAGTCACCACGTTGAGACACGACGTAAAATACAAGTAGTGTAAACTTGCCTGGATCAACACGGCAGTGGCGGGATCGCGTCGGAGGACAGCAAGTTGACCCTTATAGATGTAATTGGCAGCAACCTCACCCGCCTGGTCGACTCTCAAAGCAGCTTCAAGAAGCCCTCGCTGAGATGGCGAGAGATCATCCGGAGTGGAAGAAACTGACAGGTCAGAAGTTCTAGTAGGGTCGAGATAAACCGAGGAGCGCATGGGTCGTTGAGTGTGCATAGACGAATATAGGTGAGACCGCAAGCATGAGCGAATATGTATTGGACATCTCGAGCGTATCATGACTGTAAGTAGAGGAGTACGAGCGCTCACTCACTTTTACGCTTAATCTGGACCACCCACCACCCACGCAAATCGTGGTCTGTGCATTCCTCTCGTCGTGTATGTGCTTCATCCCGGGGAGGTGCATGTCTGGTTCTGGGGCTGTCCCTTTGAACATCTCGAGCCATTTTAGTATGTAGCAGCAATAATATCTATTTCTGTCATGGCTACCAAACCTCATCGACATATGATGGGTGACATATCCAGAGGCGAAGGCTATGTGTACCAATGTAGGGGAATGGCGCATGTGCTGGTGTCCCCATCCTGGTACTGGCCAAGTGCTCAACCGACTCCATTTTCCGTATCATCATTCCCCTTTGGTGTCTTGAACGTCTGTTGCCGTTGTCAGCGCGCTGCTATCATAATCTTTTTCTGTGCCATACACTGCCAGTGTTTGCGTCGTAATCGCATGCCCGAGGTTCTATGACATCGGTAGCGTCATCATCCAAGTAACGAAGTACAGTACAGGTGACCCACTGGCGCGAACGTCCATACAACTTCCTTCGCCTCAGTTCTATGAATACCCAACCAGTTCCCTTGCTGGCCAACTTATAATATCATCATCAGGCTGAAGCATCGGCGTCATCTCCACCTTTTTTACGATCACTGACTGCCGAATGGTTCTCTCCCACCTCTTAAATCACTCACCCTCTTTCTCACTAACCAATACCGGGTCCTGAGTTTCACGCAACGTGCCTGTTACCCCGCCTTCTGGCGCAGGCGCCCGTCGTTTAAGCGCGAAAGTGTTGCCCCCAATTTCCCAACGGCCCCTACCGTCTGGATAGAGGTGCTGGTAAACCCATAACCGGGGATAAACCAGTGGGATGAAAAGTGTAAGTTTTAGCCATAGATTCGACTCGGCACATGCCATGACCGAATCAGCGAGATGGTGTCATGTCAGTTTGAATTTGAAGGAAATTTTGACCGCCGGGATGATGCATAGGCTTGATGGCCGCGTGAAGAATGGCCGCTTCGAGCTTGTTATGATCCTAGCCGTAGATGCTCTATTAGATTCACAGTTTCGTTCAACTCACCGCTGAGCTGGCTCGGGTTATAACAAAGGAGGGGCATGCCTTTTTGCGGCTCTTTGAATACCTTCTGACTCTGGCAGTAATCGTCCGCCCATTGGCACAATGTCAAGGAGGCCTGAGAGGATCTGCGTCGTGCGGGGGCTGTGCCGCACCCGCCTGGTGCTCGGTAGGACCTTCATGCCCGTCGCTCTCTGGTCCCACCTACTGGCAATCGCGCAAACGCGCAAGCCCCGCCAGTGGGTGGCGCGCCTCTGCTCCAGATGTGAACGCCGCGTTCAAGTCATAATACACCATGGTCGTTCTTCCCGGGAACCCTACTTCAGTTATTTACTCATGCCGCCCCTAAGGCAGGGACTTCATCCCCCCACACACTCCACTGAGCCGCATATGGCCCGGGGGGGAACCGGCTTCACTGATATCACCTCCACCCGATAAGTGTTTCTCGGACGGTCCCCGCTGTTATACAGCTGTGTCATGTGGTAGGAGTAGGTTGAAGTCCAAGAGC
>QFEA01001358.1:0-14565 GCA_003315975.1 Lactifluus echinatus | reverse complement strand
AAAGCTATAGGATGAATTCCATCTTCAAATTCCTGGGCAATGACTGCTGCAACTGCATATCCAGACGCATTGGTTTCTAAGATGAAACGTCTATTCCAATTGGGGGTTCGTAGGACGGGATGGGAGGCGCAGGCGTGTTTCAGGGCTTGGAACGCTTCTTCTTGGGTTGTGTTCCAAGTCCAGGCTGTGCCTTTCCTGGTTAGTTCATTTAGGGGTTTGGCCAGATCGGAGAATCGAGGAATGAATGCTCGGTAAAAGTTGCAGAAGCCAAGGAAGCTTCGAACTTGTGTTACCGAGGTGGGGGCTGGCCAGTCGATGATGCCTTGCACCTTGACTGGGTCCATCTCTACTTTGCCATTTCCGATGATTACTGTCACAACCATGTGACAGTGACAAGCATCAGGTGACGTGACGGAACGGATCGGATCGGATCGGACTGGACTGCGGCTGCGCGACTGTGATCTGATAGCTAGAAAGTACCAGAGATTGCTTACATATACTAGGCCTGCGCTAGAACATTGTAGAACTTAGTAGAACTAAGTAGATACATCGTAGAACGACTCGGAACATAGTGGTACATTGTAGAACGTCTCCTTCTACATGTATATAAGGACTCTTACAATAGAGAGCAAGCCTTAAGCTTGTTCTCTTGTGCAATACAGGATTTCAGAGCTTCTTCAGACCCAGAGTGCCACTGGTTGACAAAGGCGTCCCTTGCTTTGCCCCTTGTGCCCTCAGATCGCCTTAGATCTGCTTATCAAGATAATCGCATTTAGATTATCTTTGACCTCTGACATCGATTCCACCTCTCGACAGACCGTTGAGGCTCCCACGCTCCCCGAGATCCCCGAGCGACGACTTAGAACGAAAGACACGATTACCTGATCGTGACATAAGAACAAGCTTCTCCCAGAAACAACCTGAGCATGGCATCGACTTCACACGCGACAACACCGCCTGTCTCAAGCATTCAAGACTGGCGCGGCCGAAACTACAAAGGAGAGTTTGAAGGGGTTCCCAGTGCACCCTCATTGGCAATACTTGCATTGCCATTCGAAATCGCACCCGAACAAAGAGACTTCATTCCGAAAGACAATACAGACAGAATAGACTATCTACATGCAGGTGTAGATAAGGCTCCTTGGAATGGATATTACACGCGACTCCAAGACGGGACCAAGATCGCGCTGGCAAGCGCATACGGCGTATGGTTCGAGATCATGCGCCGAGGAAATACCTGGGAGGCGGTTCGCGTCGCCCGTCCCAGCCTGAAACTAAAGAATGACCCTCTTCCGGGTGTTGACCTGGCAAAATTGAGAAGTACCGGAGAACCCGTACCCGGGTCGCGACCAGCGAGTCGCGTCGAGAGTCATCCTGAGGAACCACCAATCAACATTAAACCCGAAACGGACTCACCCATGGCCGTACGGTCCACCGAAACTGAACGTGGACAACGAGGACCACCTCGTCGCCGACCACGCGGCACCGGTGACGATCCGTTCGGATTGTCAGAACTTGATGACCCTCTGGCTGAGCTTCGACCTGGGGGGGGAAAGCTAGAAGGAAATCCTCCCAAACCCTTCGACGGCAATAGATCACGTACCCTGGAGTTCTTTCACGCATTCCAAAGGTTCATGTTGTTGAACCACGATTCCACCATAGCCAAGGACCCTTACAAACGCACCGCGTACTTCCTGTCCTTTTTTGAAGGGCCACGCGTCGTTGGATGGGTCGAACGAACTGGCGATTGGCTCGAAGCGGTGAGACGCGAAGACGAGGAGCCGCCTCTGGACATGACCGTCTGGGAAGTTGTTGAAGACGACTTCAGGCGTAGCTTCGTGGACTATGCTCAGCAGGAAAGAGCAGAAGATGAACTAAGGAGACTCACCATGAAAGATGGAAACGTCGATGAATACATCGCCACGTTTCAACACTTAGTGCATCGCGCTGGAATGCACCGAAACGACCCCTCAACCCTACGACTCTTCGCAAGGGGGCTGCCACATCGCCTGGTCGATACCTGCATCGATATTGAAAACCCTGCAAACTTCGATCAATGGGTCAAGGCGGCGCAGCGCCATCAGAGAAACTGGCTGCGGAAGCAAGCCATCCACAGTGATTACGCGTCCATAACAAACACGACCAAACCCAACCCAAACAGAAACAACCAAGCCGGCTTCTTTTGGAACCGAAACGCGCAGGCACCAAGACCTCGGCTTCCACCAAGAGATCCAAACGCGATGGACACGAGCGCCGGAGCGGCCCGGAAAGCTACCACCGATGACGAGAAAGCCAAGTATCGGGCCAAAGGCCGATGCTACCAGTGCGGTAAACAAGGCCACCTGGCCCGGAACTGCCCGGACCGCCAACCACGCGTACGTGTCATAACCGAAGTCGATACCGACCAAGAACAGAAGGAGACTCCCACGGTCAAGAAAAACGCGCAGACCTTGGCTCAGCAACTCTTAGGCCTCAGTGACCAAGAAAGGGAAGACCTTATCAGATGCATGAGAGAAGGAGGAGAAGAGATGGGTTTTCCCCAAGCCTGAATGCAATGGCTCTCATTCGGGCAAGTACAGACTCAGTGTACCTATGCAGGAATAAATCAATCGTAATGAAACTTCTGTTGGACACTGGACAAAGACGAGCCATAAAGAAAGCGCTCCTCGATACGGGAGCAACCGAATGCTTCATCCACCCTAGAGTGGTGAATCAACTCGAACTCAAGACGATGACACTGTCACGTCCTAGAAAGATTAGAAATGTCGATGGAACCATCAACCTTAGTGGAACCGTAACGCAAGGCGTAGAAATCGTCGTTAAACACAATGGAGTCCCCCATAAACACCAATTTCTAGTCGCAGAAATTGGAGAAGACGATCTTATCCTTGGATACCCATTCTTCGAAAGTACGGCTCCCCAGATTGATTGGCAGAAAGGACAACTCCTGGGCTCTACCATCCTCATGGTACCAACCGAAGTAAAGCGATCTACACTCCCTGCGAGGATAGCACGGATGATTGAACCAGGGGATGAAGTTCACTATTGCCTGGTACGAAAGGCAACGGTCGCCCAACAACTGGCAGAGCAGGCCCTAGACAAAAAAAAGAAAACTATCCGCGAAATGGTTCCACTCCGCTACTTGGTCTATGATAAAATTTTCACTGAAGCAGCCTCCGAGAGATTTCCAGACCGAAGACCTTGGGATCACGCAATCGACCTCAAAGAAGACGCCCCCACATCGCTAAAATGTCGAGTCTACCCCCTGTCGCCTAAGGAAAAGGAGGCTCAACAAGAATTCATACAGTCGAATTTACGATTGAGGCGAATCCGTCGATCAGGGTCCCCCTATGCAGCAGGCTTCTTCCTAATTAAAAAGAAAGATGGCAAGTACAGACCAGTACAAGACTACAGACCCCTAAACAAATGGACGATTCCCAACCAATATCCACTTCCCCTCATTGACGACCTCATCCACGACCTATCCGGGAAACGCCTCTTCACGAAATTCGACGTCCGCCACGGGTACAATAACATTCGGATTAAAGACGGCGATGAGTGGAAGGCCGCCTTCAAGACGAGCGAGGGGTTATTCGAACCATTAGTCATGTTCTTTGGCCTTACGAACTCCCCGGCTACCTTCCAAACTATGATGGATGACATCTTCAGAGACGAAGTTTACGAAGGCTGGTTGAAAATTTACATGGACGATATCGTCATCGCCACAGAAGACGACGAGGAAGATCACGCTAAAAAGGTCAAACGAGTCCTCGACAAGCTGCTATTGCACGACCTCTACCTAAAACCGGAAAAATGTCAATTCCATCAACACTCAGTCGAATACTTAGGAGTGATCATTGGAAACGGCAAGGTAGAGATGGACCCAGTAAAAGTACAAGGCATCGTCGATTGGCCAGCCCCTACCTCGGTAACGCAAGTTCGAAGCTTCCTAGGCTTCTGCAACTTCTACCGAGCGTTCATTCCCCGATTCTCTGACCTAGCAAAACCTCTGAACGAGCTGACACGAAAAGGCACAGCCTGGACGTGGGCCACGACCCAAGAAGACGCATTCCAATCCCTGAAACGTGCCTGTGCCTCCCACCCCGTTCTTCGAACTCCTGATTGGAATAAACGCTTCATCCTCGAAACCGATGCGTCTGGATACGCTGTGGCAGCAGTCATTGCCCAAGAATTCGACGACGGAATTCACCCCGTCGCTTTCCACTCTAGAAGTCTCCAACCCGCTGAAAGGAATTACGACGCACACGACAAAGAATTACTCGCAGTCATCTTCGGGCTGAAATGCGGTCGAAAGTACTTCTTGGGCGCCCCCCACCCCATCGAAGTGCGAACCGATCACAAAAACCTCCAATATTTTAGAGAACCACAGAAAGCGACAGGACGACAGGCCAGATGGATCACATACATGCAAGACTTTAACTTCACACTTACACACATCCCAGGACACATGAATACCGTCGCCGATCTGCTATCACGAAGATTCGACCTTAACAAGGGGGTGGAGAACCAGGATACGATCCTGCTTCCGAATTCACTCTTTTCCTCAACAAATTTCTTCCTACCACCAACACCGCCGTCTACTCCACCTCCAAATCCAACTCGGTCTCAGCCCACCCTCCGAAAAATCTACCTTGAAGACGACCCACAACTGCGACAAAAGATACTGAGAGAAATACACGACAGTCCCAGTGCAGGACACCCAGGCGTAGCCAACACGTGGGACCTACTACGACGCGATTATGAAGGGCCAAGACTGCGGGACTTCGTAGAACAATATGTTAGGGGCTGTGCGACGTGTCAGGAAAGCAAAACACTCACTAACCGCCCCAAAGCCCCACTACAGCCACTGGATACACAGGTACAATCAGGGCCGTTTCAACTGGTGTCTATGGACCTGATCACTGACCTTCCCGAGTCTGATGGGTATGACACGATACTCACCATTGTGGACCAGGGATGCAGCAAAGCGACGAAGTTTATTCCCTGCAACAAAACCATCGACGGTGAGGGAGTGGCCAGGGAGTATGTCAAACACCTCGTACCGTGGTTTGGACTACCCAAGAGGATCGTATCGGACAGGGATCCGAGGTTCACGGCCTCCTTCACAAGGGCCTTTTGTAAAGCGACGGGCATACAGCAGAATTTATCAACCGCCTTCCACCCGAGAACCGATGGCCAGACAGAACGAATGAATGCGTGGGTCGAGCAGTACCTTCGGGCCTGGACTGCCACGGATCCCACGAGTTGGAGCGAAAGACTACCCATGGCAGAATACGCGCACAACTCGTGGAAACACGCAGTCACCAGACAATCGCCGCATCAGCTTATCATGGGCTGCGAGCCAAAGATAAAAATCACCCTTATCGAGGAAACCAACCCTACAGCCACCGAACGACTGCGCAATCTAGAAGAAACCAGAATCGAAGCACAAAGAGTTCTGGAAACACAGCAGAACAAGGTCATCGATAAGATAACGGCATCCTACGACATTGGGCAACAAGTATGGCTAGAAGGGAAGAACTTGAAGACGAGCGGATCAAAGAAACTAAGCCCCAAAAGATACGGCCCCTTTACGATAACAACGAAGGTGTCCCCCGTGGCATATCGACTGGAGCTACCTGAAACAATGAAGATCCACGACGTCTTTCATATCGACCTTCTTACACCATACAAGGAAACGGATCAGTATGGACAACCCTACGCAAGGCCTCCACCTGATCTGATAGAAGACGAAGAAGAGTACGAGGTCGAGAACATTCAAGACGCTAGAAAGAAAGGACGTAAGGGCAAACTAGAGTACCTGGTCCACTGGAAAGGATACCCAAACTCCGACAACTCATGGGTAGCCCACGAGGACCTCCACGCCCCAGAACTCCTCAAAGAGTTCTACTGAAGATCCCCCACGGGTGGACGAAAGGTATAAATACAAGACCGTTTCGACCATCAACCGACAGCACTTCAGCCCTCCCAGCCAAAGTACTACCAGCCTCACAATGTCTCGCCCTTCCTCTCCCATCTTCGTCCACTCCCGCTCTTCATCCCCCGACAGCGAAAGCGTCTCCACGACGGCCTCTCGCTCCACGACCCCTACAACCTCCGAAGACGAGCGCCAGGTCGCTCGCCCCTCCAACTCGGAACGACGCGCTCGCTTCAGAGCAACCCAACAAGCCGCCCTCGTCGGGCGAACCGCACAAGCCACAGCAGCCAGCCAGCGTACGTCATTGACGGTCACAGGTGCGGAAATTGCCCAACTCCCACTCCACGAGGCACTCCAAAGATTCGCACGAGCTCCGCTCTACGAATTTGAAGCCCTCATCCCCCTCGTCCTAGAAGAAGTAGACCGACTGACACATGGCGCAGCTCGCCAACACCGCCAGTACGCGAGAATGACTACTGGCGGCCGTCGACCCCGCATCCGACCAATGACTCCTGAACCGATCCCGATTCCCCCACGTCACAGCCTGAACCCGACACCTGACCCGGCCGACTTCCGGACGCCCTCACCTGTTGTGACTCTACCCGAATACGACGGACCACCGCGGTATTTGTCTCATTCCCCCATAGACTACACACGGACAGCCGAGGAAATAGCTATGGGTCGAGAAGTCATGACAATCGGCGGACCACAACCACAACCAGGAGTACACCCCGGTCCCGGCTGGACAGAAAACGACACAGGCAATGGAGTGCGATATGACTTCGTACCAAATGGTGAAGAAGCGCCATTCACATTCTTCAGCATCGACTTTATAGGCGATCCTTTCCCAGAGATCCACCTGTCCAACGGTCTCCACTGCCCCATCACCACCACCGATCTGAGGGCCCGCACTTATCCGTATCCACGCGCCACCCTCAAGAAGAAAGAACGATTCCTATTCGAGGATCATCAAACCTTCACGCCCATCGTGGATAGAGCCCTGGGAATGGAAGACGACATCACACTTACAGCAGAAGTCGCTCGGTATCGAACGGCGAGGCGCGAGGTCGAGGACATGGGACGGCGATTCGTCCTCATGAAGAAAAAGTTCGACGACATGCTCTGGCATGAATTCGACAGTGCCCGACGACTCGCCGCCGCTGGAGCCTACCAGCGCATCGCGCCACACGCCGAGTACGGCGTCATACCAGATGGGGAACTGACAGAAGAACAACTGCAGAAAGGCCGAGCCGACATCGAGGACCCATGGAAAGAGGAGCCCGACCACTTCGAGACGCAATGCGCCTGGTGCCACCGTCGCGGGCATCACGCGGGCATGTGCGCCTACCTGCGGGAATGTACCCTGTGTAAAGGCATGTTCCACCACGATGACTTCTGTAAGCAGCCGCATCGACGCTGCAGGCACGGCAAAACCTGCCGAGTCCCTCGCGACCACTACAACTATCACAAGGGCACCTGTGCTTCCGACATACGCCCCTTCTAAAGACGTTAACAAGGGGGTAATGTCACAACCATGTGACAGAGACAAGCATCAGGTGACGTGACCGAATCGGATCGGATCGGATCGGACTGGACTGTGGCTGCGCGACTGTGATCTGATAGCTAGAAAGTACCAGAGACCGCTTACATATACTAGGCCTGCGCTAGAACACTGTAGAACTTAGTAGAACTAAGTAGATACGACAGAGAACGACTCGGAAGATAGTAGTGCATTGTAGAATACCTCCCTCTACATGTATATAAGGACTCTTATGGTAGAGAGCAAGCCTTAAGCTTGTTCTCTTGTGCAATACAGGATTTCAGAGCTTCTACAGACCCAGAGTGCCACTGGTTGACAAAGGCGTCCTCTGCTTCGCTCCTTGTGCCTTCAGATCGCCTTAGATCTGCTTATCAGATAATCGCGTAGATTATCTCCGAACCGTTAAACTTCGACTCAGCCTCTCAACGGATCGTTGAGGCTTCCACGCTCTCCGAGATCCCCGAGCGACGACTTAGAACGAACGACACGATTACCTGATTGTGACAACTAATGGTCCCGAGGAGGTACGCTCTAGTAAATCGGATTTACCCGGGGTTCCAACCGGAAATCTGTCTCCCTCTATTCCGAATTCCCGTTCGATGACGACAGAAGATGAACATCATATGTATACTACGAGCCTCAACGATCGCACTACCGACATAATAGGCATCGAAGAGGCAATCAAGAATTTGCGAGTGTTACTTGCTTTGTCTCACCCAAGCAGCCTTTTTACAATTCTTCCTACAATTGGCTTAGCCATCTTCCTTCACAGGGCTTTTGACCTCACTGACAAAATCGAGTATCTCAATGAGACAATTGTTGTGCTTCGTAGCACCCCCGAATCGGGCGATTTTCGGTTTATGGTGCTCCTGCAACTCATTTCATGTCTATCTACTCGCCTGCGGCTACTAAATCAAACAGAAGACCTCGAAGAAATCATGGAGTTAGTTTTCGTGGTTGTTACCCAGAGACGCATTAGAGCACCTGAACGATTCCACCTTTCATGTGAATGGGCATCACTTGCTCGTTATTATAATCACCCGTCCACCTTTATTGCATATGAGAGTGCTATCGCCCTAATGCAGGAGTCCCTGGTATTTGCTCCCACTCTGGAAGTGCAACATCACCGTCTTGTTGCGATGCGCCATCACTACGAGAAGCTACCCTTAGTATGCGCATCTTACCATGTCCACACAAATCAACTAGAGCAGGCTATCGAGGCGCTGGAACGAGGGAGGGCTTTACTCTGGTCAGAAATGCGCGGATTCCACGCATCCATCGACCAACTTAGCCCAGCATATTCCCGCGTGGCAAAAAGGTTTGCTGTCATCAATAGGGAACTCGAGAACCTGACAATGTCCATCCGACCAGGGGTTTATATGGCAACAGGTGAAGGTGATAATAATGACCATGACAGGATGGACCCATTTGGCCGCCTCGTGGTGCAGCAGCGTCAGCTTTTGGAGGAACGTGAGAAGCTCATTTCGGAGATACAAGCCGTGCCAGGGTTTGAAAGTTTCTTGAAGGCATCTTCATTCGATACTCTTCGATCCGCCGCTTCACGTGGACCTGTCATAATCATCAATCATTGCAAATGGCGTTCAGACATCCTCATCCTCCTTCATAACTCTCCTCCCTTCCTTATCACCACCTCGGATGACTTCTACGACCGTGCAATTGATTTGAGGAATCAGCTTGTTCTAACGCGACAAAACCATCCCCTCGAATCAAAGCAATACCAGGGCGCGCTACGCTCTGTACTCAAGGGTCTTTATGAACTCGTCGGCGAGCCGGTAATCAACAAACTTCGCAAGTTAGGTATTCCAGAACAGTCACGAATTTGGTGGTGTCCAACATCCGTATTTTGTTATCTTCCCCTTCATGCGATGGGTCCAATTCCGTCAGATGGCTGTGTTACACGAAAAGGGAGGGTTTACTTCTCGGACTTATACATCCCTTCATATACTCCAACACTATCGACACTTATCGAATCTCGCGAACGAAGTGGACCAGTCTTTGAGAAGCCTTCAATACTTCTCGTGTCACAACCCGATGAATCCCTTCTTAACGTATTTGAAGAGATCTGGCTTATACAGAAGCTCGATATTAAGGTGACGACGCTCATGTCGAAAGGTGCTACACCTTCTAGCGTAATGAAGGGCCTACAGGACCATCGTTTTTCGCATTTCGCATGCCATGGAATACTGGAAGCAGGGAGGCCATTCGAAGCTTCGTTCAAATTATACTGTGGCGAACGTCTGACGCTGCTCGAAATTGTACGGTCACGACTTCCATTTGTAGACTTTGCATTCCTCTCTGCTTGTCACACAGCCGAACTCACGGATGAGAGCATTGCGGATGAGGCGCTTCATCTTACTGCTGCGCTGCAGTATTGCGGATTCCGAAGTGCTGTTGGGACGATGTGGGCGATGGCCGACACAGATGGACATGCACTAGCAAAGCACTTCTACAAGTCGATGTTTTCAGAGAAAGATCCCGAGGTACCATATTACGAGAGATCTGCGCGGGCACTTCGGGATGCCGTCCGGACTCTGAGAAGAACTAAAGTTCTCCCGCTTGAGCAATGGGTGAATTTTGTTCACTTTGGCGCATAACGTTGAGTTATTTGTGAGCTTTCAACGTTGTTTGTTCGTTGCCTTCGCACTGATATGCAAAGTATGCGACGTGGAGAGCAAGCTGATGGTGTTGCTGCAATACAACTGAAACGTAACTTCGTTGTTGTGCCGAAGATGGAGCACTATGTACGTTCATACCCATGAACGACAAGGCTTGATGTTAATAAGTCATCATATAGCAAGTGCTGCATGATGATGATCCCATGTCAGATGGTAAATCCGGTCCAAAGCTGGGATGCTTTTATGCATTGTTTGAATGGAATGACATAAGGAAGTCCTAGATACAGGAGCTGGAAGCGATGCAAAATTGTCATAAACGAGTGGGATAAAACCCATTAAAGCTTCAGTACCAATATGAGGATGAGGGCATAGTGTCGATTGTATGATACAACTTGGGTTACATGGATTCACACCAAACACTTGGATGGCTTGTCTGCTCTGAACCTATCCTGACCTATCCTATTCCAGTTTAAATGTAGATTTACATATTAAGGTCTTTCCCACGCCACGGTAAATATTATGCTTTCCTGGCTTACATCTCGGATGGCTGACTGATATACTGATTAGTTATGTTTAGTGAGACTGCTTACTGTATGCTAGATAACCCAGAACACGATAAACACCAGCAGAGAAAATCCCCTCTCCGAACAACATGGGCTCACGCCTCATCAGCTTGCGAAATCTTACATAACACGCCCCCATAACGTCCAGCATGCGCTTGCTCTGGCGCCCGCGTTCTCAACAATCTCAAGTGCAATGACGACATATTAAGGCTCATATGCGAACGCTACGAATGAACACTCCTACAGGGCGTTCTCACCTCTCACCTTGTCAAGAAGGCCCCTTGTCGCATCAAAACTGCGCTCGCCAGTTACACTGGAGCACATGTTATGTTGCGATAGCCCTCAGGCTGTGGGGTAGAAAGCGGAAGTGTTAGGACTCATATACATAATTACACCAACTGCATGTAAACGTTCACGAAGTGCTACGTCTACTTGGGTTCTGTACCCCGAGCGCACATAAATGGAAACAAAAAAAAACCCCCCATATAAAGCAATGTTTGGATATATTTGGTAACTAACGTAATTTAGCGTGTCGCGTCCGCGTCTTGTCTTGAATAACGCATCCGAGAACGAGAATGACGAGGAACAATGTCCGTGGCCCTACCTCGGCCCTTACAGAGTTTCTTAGGGTCTGTATTCTGTATTACATGTGATTTTGATATGCATACTCACTTCCTCCTAGGAGTCGGGCATCGACCATGCATTGATCCGTCGCCGCGGCCAGCAGCAACAACAGCAACAACAGCAAGCTGAGGCTGAGGCAGGCCCTAGTAACGCGTCACCTACTGAAACATTGGATGCACCGAACGAGGGGGGGCAAGATGGAGGGCCTGCTGCGCATACAGTCGCCGTCCGTATCTTTTTTTTGTCCCTTTGCTCCTTCTTCCTTCTCACATTACCCCTAGGCTGCCCGCGACTCCGATCACCTTGATAGTGAGAATGACGTACCCTCAGAGAAGAAGCCGAAGCTGTCAAAGGCGGCTACGAAAAAGCGTAGAGCAAGCGCAAAGAAAAGGAAGGCCGACGATGACGATGACGATTATGAGGATGGCGAGGACACTTATACGGCCTTATCAAAGTCCCTGTGGACAAATAAGTCGAGCAACCCCAAGCCGCCTATTGGTAGTCGTGAAAAATGTGCCAAATGCTCGAAGCAATTTACTATGGTGCGTTTTCTAACAGTGTTGACAATGTCATTGTTGGTTAACCCATATTCTATTGAAGACGAAATACACGATGGCTGCTACCCCGGGTCCTGGCTATCTCTGTCATCCCTGTGCTAAAATATCTGGAATTGATCCGTTCAAAAAAGCCCCAGCGCCACGTAAGCGCAAGTCTGCTGCTGAAAAGCGAAATATCACCAACTACCAAGAGAGAAAGCTCCCTACGTTAGTCTCTCTTTGCATCAAGGTGAGCGTATTTCCGACTAGGTATTCACCTTATCTATTGTCGCTCACTTTTTCTTCAAGGTCATATCCAGACACATCAATGATGTTGAAGCTTTTGGAGACATCGGATCTGTCAACCTCGACAGGATTATTCGTGCCCTCTGCCGAAACAGATCCTTGTAAGGCTATGGAATCCTTAATTCCTTCTGTGTGTCGACGAGAGTTTTCAGGACGCCTGAAAATGCCTCCCTCTTTTACGACGTAAAGAACGCAAGTCTCAGAATCTATGATGGCACTAAGCTCGAACCGCCTGCACTCATAACTCTTGCCCTACTTAACCCAAATCTCACTTCCCTCCGTATTGATTTTTGCGGTCACCTTAGTTGTGCCGTTCTTGATACTTGGTCCACATCTCTTCCCTCGCTTACACGCCTCGAGCTCCTCGGGCCTTTCCTTGTTCGCGTGCCGGCTTGGATTTCTTTCTTCCAATCTCATCCTCAACTTGAAGGCCTCCTACTCAACCAGAGCCCTCGATTCGACAATGACTGCATGCAGGCCCTCGCTACTTGTTGCCCCAATCTCAGGGAGCTACGCTTGAAAGAAATCGGGAAGCTCGACGATACATTCCTCCCATATATATCTTCCTTCCTGCGCCTGGAACAGCTCGATCTGTCCTCGCCCAGTACTTCTTGTTCCGAGGACGGGTTAATCGCCGTGCTTCACCGTTGCGGTACACAACTCACCCACCTAGACTTGTCTGGCCACAATGAGCTTGGAGATGACTTCCTCAAGCACGGCATACAGGAGTATGCCCCGAATCTCATTTCCCTCAGGCTGGATAACCTGCCTACACTCACGGACGAGGGTGTCGCTACATTTTTTCGTGCGTGGAAGCCTATAGCTCTCAGTGAACTCAGCATCGCTCGTGCCCCGAACATTGGTGCTCAAGCCCTACCAGCCCTCCTGGATTCCGCAAGGACTACGTTGTCTGCGCTAAGTATCAATAGTTGGCGCGAAACCACAGCTGAAGGTCTTGAAAACCTTGCGAATGCGCGGGAACTAAAGACCCTCGATGTAGGATGGAACAGGGCTGTAGATAATTTTATCATCAAGGCAATCATGGATGGTTGCCCGAAGTTGGAGGAGATCAAATGCTGGGGTTGTAACCGCGTCACCGCTGAGTGCCCTCGGAAGGTTTGTATGCTTTCCTTTGTCAGCATGTGGAGTTAGACGAGCTGACCAAAACTTGGACAATTAGTTGAATGTCAATCTACTCGGAGTGGAAAGCTATGTTTATGTTGGGGCAAACGCAATTTGATTTAACTGCATAGCACGTGACTTATACGGCCCAGCTTGTACTTGTAGTTTGTTGTAGTTGTAGTACTGGGATGGCATTGATCGATTAGCGTTTGGCGCCTCACTTGTTGTCTTGCTTGTCCTCACCATGACTTCTCTTTCAAACCTCAAGCCTAATATCGGTGTATACACTGATCCGCTGCACAACCTGTGGCTCGATGATGCAGATCCGCCTGTCACAGACGTCCAGTCCGGAGCTAACCTGAAAGAGGGAGAGGTGATAGTGGAGATTCGAAGTACGGGCATCTGCGGGTATGCGTGAATATTCGACGTGTAGGCTACTCTAACGATTCTGTGCTTGTAATACATAGTTCAGATGTCCACTTCTGGCACGCTGGACGCATCGGACCGATGATCGTTGAAGATAAACATATCCTCGGTCACGAATCTGCGGGAGAGGTATCTTTCCCTTCTTATTGCCCATGCACCCTGACGTTGACAGCGCTGATCTGCACCATCATAGATTGTCACCGTTCATCCATCCGTAACGCATCTTAAACCCGGCGATCGAGTCGCGATCGAACCTGGAATACCATGCCACACCTGTGTCCCGTGTCTGACAGGCCGCTACAACGGCTGCGAGCGCGTCCGCTTCCGTTCAACACCGCCCATCCCAGGACTGCTGCGGCGCTACATCGTGCACCCAGCAGTGTGGTGCCACAAGCTCCCTCCCTCGCTCTCCTTCGAGGACGGTGCACTGCTCGAGCCACTCTGCGTCGCGCTGGCAGCCGTAGACCGCGCGAACCTACGACTGGGCGACGCAGCGCTGATATGCGGCGCCGGGCCGATCGGCCTCGCGACGTTGCTCTGTGCGCGCGCAGCTGGCGCACACCCTCTTGTCATCACCGACTTGGACGCGGGGCGGCTGGCATTTGCCGAGTCCCTCGTTGGGGGCTGCGTGCGTGCGCTGCGCGTGGCGCCAGATGAGGTGCCCGAGGCACTGGCGGTGCGCATCGTGGAGGCGATGGGCGGCACGGAGCCAGACGTTGCACTTGAATGCACGGGCGCGGAGGCATCGATCGGGGCTGCGATTCATGCGGTCCGGTTCGGGGGCACCGTGTTCGTCGTCGGCGTTGGCCATGACGAGATGCAATTCCCGTTCATGCGGATGTCGACGCGCGAGGTGGACGTGCGGTTCCAGTAC
>QFEA01001354.1:0-15917 GCA_003315975.1 Lactifluus echinatus | reverse complement strand
AGCTGCGCCATCGAGTAGCTCAAGAGCCCTCAATGAATCATCAGAATCATGGGAAGATCTTGAACGAAGTAGTGAAAGTCCTTGTCCAGAAAATTCCTGTGACTGTCGTGAGTTGACGTGAGGGTCTCTGCCAGTGGGCATTGAAGGCAACCACGAGCACGATTTTTGTAGAGCCAGCTGAGCGGGCGGCCGGGACGAACTTACCTTTCGGATTGTCACGCTTGTCACGCAGATCACGTGGGTGAGTGAGACCACGCAAGGAAATTAGGAAATTAGACTGCTATGATTCTGCCTCAACCATGGACGCGTCACCAGTCGTATTAACCAATAAAAGGGAGCAGAACAGATGGGCAATAAGAAAATCAAATAGCAAGTCTTGTAGCCACGTATGTAGTATTGTGAGGTTCCAACCACGCGCTGGCATGCACTGCACTGGATAGGCCAATTTATTCGCAATTTTGATGAATAAATGTATAAAGACGTAAGAGGCTCGTTCCCATAAGAAAGGTTTTAGAGGGCAGAGGAAATTCTGGGCTAGGGTTGCACATTCGTGAACCGCATCCGCATCCGCAGCCATTTGCCAATCAGGGGACCCATTAGAGAAGAGAGAGTTGACCTGCACGCGACATCGTTGTCAATTGTCAAAAACCTGACATCGGACGAGAGTATGTGCTATTCGAGCATTGTAAATCGGCCTGTAAAGGACCCCTAGTCCTTCAGTCCTCATGAAGTGCCTGGGCTACCACTTGATGAACGTCGATACAGCGCTCTTGGCATAATTGAAGACCCTGACGTTATTGTGAGTTGCACGACGAACCGACCTAGGAGCCAAGTGTTCGCTCACCTGAAGAGCCTTGGCCGGGAGTATGCGACCCGTCTGCCAGACGCTGGTTGTCAAGCCAAGAGCCGGCATACATGCGCACAGCAACATCCCAGATGCCAAGCGTGTCTCCTCTTCCGTAGGGTCCAACCATATATCCTCTCCAACCACGGCCTAATTTTAACCGTAAGGAAATATGGGAATGGACGGACGGCAAGCGCTTACTCCAGCGCATGATACAACCAGACCAAGCATCTCTATTCCAGCTTTCGCGAGGGAGGTAGACGCAGCGACAACAGCCCCTGCAACGCAGCTCTCGAGGCCATCACACTCGATGACGGTTACGAATACATCTATGACAGACTTCGGCAGCAAATCTAGCCGCACGCTAGAAGCCAGTGCTTGTTGAACAAGATTGGCTATGGACCTGTCCTCTGCATCCTGCGTGATGACAAAGTAAGTCGACAAGCATATAGCATACTGTTGATCCTATCTTACTCGGATAGGCGCTCTTCGCACTAGCGACGAGAATGGGGCGAATTTGACTTCGACACTCAACCTCCCAGCTTCGTGGTATGCAGAGCTCTTTGATTGACGAGGACCATATCTGAAACGGGTGGAATGGCCAAGTTAGGATGCCCGACAGACGATGATTGCGGTAGACAACCCACACTGCGCATGCGATTTTAGTGCGCTGAGTTTCGATGTATGCAGAACCATTGGCTTGTTTGATGAAGCCTGTCTTTAGAACTATCTACGTCAACTTGAGTTAGCAATAAGCGCAAGGTGAACAACTGTGCGCCTCGGACATATCGGTCGAATGTCCTCAGGCTCTCTCTTCCGACGCTTTCCCCCAAGCTTCCAGTCCTTATATAAGACATCGAGTTCATCGTCAGAAATTGGCTGAAAGCTCTCGCTCGGACCATTGACACGTCTTCTGTCGTATCCGCTTTGCGCCATCTACGTCGAGGTGATAATGCACATTAATATGTTCAAGTTGTAGGAAAGCGGTGCCATGTTTACGTAATGAAACTTTCTTTCTCTCTTGCCAGCAAGTCCTCCACCAAACCAGTTGGTGCTGCCCCTTCACTCAAACGTCCAGCTGCCTTCGCATCACTCGAAGACGACGTTTCTGGAGAAGATGCACCTACACGTAATGGCCTGGGAAACAGTGACCTCGTAGCACAAAACGTTATGTTGTCAAAGTCGGTCAAGAAGCGTATGGAGAAAGAAAAGCAAGTTGATGCTACAGTTTTTCAATACGATGAAGTATGGGACAGCATGCAGGATGCTAAAGCCAGACAAAAGGAAATCAAGGAACAGGAGTCCAAGGAAAGAAAGGTGTGCGGTCTTGGCACGCTGCCTTCAATGAACTGAGTCACGTCCTTAAAAGCCTAAATATATCAGTGGCCTATTAGAATCTGCTGCAACGCGCAGACTGGATCATCTGAGAGCGGAGGAAAAAATGATCCAGAGGGAGAGAGAAGCAGAAGGCGACGAGTTTCGTGACAAAGAGTCTTTTGTTACACAGGCGTACAAGGACCAGATGGCGGAGGTGCGCAAGGCAGAGGAAGAAGAGAGAAAGCGAGAAGGTATGTACTACATGGGCATCCCTCAGAAACTGCAACCAATCACTGTTATTAGAACTCGAAAAGAAGCGTGGGCCATCCGGAGGCATGGCTCACTTTTATCGCAAATTACTGGAGGAATCAGAACAGAAACACGAAGAAACTGTTGCAGCTACACAGCCGACTTCAAAAACCGTGAAAGGGCCACAAGGGTCCTCCCCCAATCTTACTATTGTCAAACCTCCAGAACTCACTCCAAAATCGGATGCAGACCTCGCTCGTCTTGCCCGTGAACAGGGAAAAGACGTAGAACTCAACGAGGACAACCAAATCGTTGACAAGCGCGAACTTCTCTCTGCCGGTCTGAACCTATCGGCCCCAAATACCAGGCGACTTGGCCTTCATGCACCGAAGAAAGAGGACGCTTTCCCTGTGGAGGTTCATCGCGCGGTTGGGTCAGCCGCTGGCCGAAAAGAAATCAATGAGCGGCGAATGCGGGAGATCAAGGTGCAGTTTGCGGAGGAGAAGGAAAGGGTGGTGAAGGAGAAGGAGCAGCAAGAAAGTGAGATGACTGCGCGCCTTGTCGCGAGACGGAATAATGATGGAGATATTCAACGCGCACTGGAGCGATATCAGGAACGGAAACGCCGGAAAATAGAGAAGGGTTTGGAGGAGACACAAACCTGACTCTTACTTTCTATGATTCGTATATTATAACACTGCCTCGAATGCATGCTCGAGGTGGACTTAGAAGCGTGATGGACTGTCAAACTGTTTTGAACTACTCATTTGACGTGTTGTGTGCTCGTTTTGCCCAGCGAGGCCAAGCTGAACGTCAATTCGGAAGCGGCCCGCCGCGTGCTGCAGCCACAGCAACATCTGCTCCTCACTCTTTACTCGGTTTACCCACGACATGGAAGAGGGGAACAAGACGAAGAAAACGGTCTTCGTGGGAGGAATCGGCGAAGACGTGAACGAAGAGATTATCTTAGAAGCATTTTCAACATTTGGTGGGCTCGGTCTCCCGTCGTGTGTCTCTGAGCGTTGATGTTATTCACTCTAGGCGACATTATTGACGTCCAACTCCCCACCAATGCGACGGGAAGACTTCATGAAAACCGTGTGTCTATTACTACAATGTCATTAAATATCCCACTCATTGACGTAGCTGCGGATTTGAAACATCGTGGCTATGCCTTTGTCACATTTTCGTCAGCGGGTGACGCGCAAGACGCTATCGATAATATGGATATGAACGAACTACGAGGTAGGGTCTTGAAGGTCAGCCTTGCAAGACCCATCAAGGGAGTTGCTCCCCCGACTGGTAATCGAGCAAGTGAGTCGTTCGTGGATCGCATGCGGGGTTCTACTAAGCGTCTCTAGTCTGGGAATCTGAAGAATGGCTCAAACAATACGCCAAACCACTGTCAGGCGGTAGAGGTAAGGATAGAACACTGGAACAAACAACTTTGTTGAAATATCTTCCTCAGGTTTGCGAGGGCACCGAAATGGTGCACCCGAAACTGCAGGGCAAGACAATGCGGAGGAATTGAATGACGCAATCCAGGAGGAACAGTAGTCCATCTCTAATCGTACGTTGTACTACCCAACTCGACCATAGCGCCTGACTGTCATTAAGACGGTAGCACGACAACACGCAATCCCCCCTGTTCGGTATTATGGTGGCAGACCCTTAGGCTGATTCATCTCAGAATCATTAAACTGAGCCCTCGCTCGCTTAATATCTTCCTGCATGAACAATAGCTCCTCCATTCGTGCAAGTTTTTTAGTGTCAGCCGGGCGCGATAATGCCCTGCGGAAGTCCTCTATTGATAGACGGGACTTTTTTGTCGGTGCAAGGGCAGTTTGGCACTGAACAGAGGGTAATGTTGCAATGAGAAGGTTAACAGTACATAAACCACCTACGACGTCCGCAATGTACTCCACCAGTATTTCCTCCATGACATTGACAGTATCATTGGAGGGGTTTCTGTCGTCTCCGAAACCAAACATCAAATTGCGAACTGGCCCGATACATAATTTATGAGCTGGAACGCGTAGGGGTGATGAACGTACGTTCTTTGGTGAACAACCCTTTGAAGTTGGACTGCTTCTTGTATCCACGAGAAGAGGGACCGCTTGAGGCACCAGTTCCAGCGTTTTCGCGGGAGTACGTCGGGTTATAGGCAGTAAAAGTAGTTCGCTGGGTGGTCGTGGACACAGTGGTACTTGCTGTAGTGGTGGCTCCTTGGGCCGTGACAGGTTTGGTCAATGAGCTGGTAGGTTGATGTTGATAATAACTATATGTCGAGTAGGGCCACGCAGCACCGTAGCTCGTAACAGCGGTTCCTGGATATGCGCCAGTGGTGTAGGGATATGCACCAGGCGTCTGCGGGTGGGTGTACGAGTAGGTACTATAGGGATACGCTCCCGAGGTTTGCGGATGCTGCCCTGCTTGAGAAGAATAATAAGCCATGATGGTGTGTTGTCCGTTCTGTCTTGATTCTGAGATGATGTCGAAGAATGGGTAGAAGTGGAAGCCAGTAGCCAGTCACGTCTGCAGCCAGCCACCAAACCCCTGCAGCACGTGGGACATCGATCGGTCACGAGACGTCCAGGTTATATATTTATATTTATATTATATATTTGAGTCAAGGTCAATGTCCTCTTCTTTCTTTCCAAAATATGCATCCAAGCTACTAGCGCGTTCCAGCAACTCACGTAGTTTCTTCCACTCCGCTGACACGACACCTCTTTTATCTAGCCACTCCATAATATCATCGGGGTTGGAAGTGTCCTCAGGTGGAAGCAGGTTCTTGGCGTAGGCCAACCGACTAAATAGTCGTACCTGTCCAGGGTGTTGTACAAGGTCGACTTCTTCAGACAAAACCCTATACAAGTGATACTGCACAATCATCAGTATCATACACTGCATTGTTCAAAGACATTCATTCACATTCCAGTGTGACAACCGATGGAAGATTTGAGTTCGAGATGCACAGAAGCGACCGAGGTCGAAGCTAGCGACAGGACGGGAATCGTCCTCAGAATCGTGTTCATCGGTGATGGGCTACAAGAGATAATAAACCTAGAGAAAGACACTGCGATTTTCCAAGGTAAACCGACCTCGAACGAGTGCTTGTCGTAGGGAATGCCCTTTAACCAGCCAGAGACTGTGGATAGCCTTCCACCGAGGTGACAAGCACTACAGCTGGGAACAGCAAAATCTAATTTCTCCAGAGTGAGGTCCGGGTATTGTTCCAATGCGTCCCTGTAATCACGTCTCCAGACGGATGACGCTACAGAGTCTCGCGTGCCCGAGAGTTTTCGACTAATCACTTGGAATGGGACGGAGAAGTAGTGTTCACCTGTGTATCACTTAGCTTGTCAGTAGCCCTTAGCAGCATGACCTAGCACCTTTAAGTATTTCTTCCATGAAGGCGCGACGTTCATCCATTGCCATCATGGCAAGGTGCACGAAGAGCTGACAGACAACCTTGAAGTCGTGACTCATGTCTTGATGACTACGATGACTGAAGGCCATGGGTAGTTCTGGTATAGCTACCCCGTCATCCTGGATGACAAAATCGTCAATGTCGTTGTCCCCGTCCCCGTCGCCTCCACCGTCATCTCCGTCTTGATTACTGACGTCGTGCCAAGCGTTCTGAAAAGGCGAGATCCGTTCGCGCTCGTCGTCTGTCTGTTCATCACTTGATTCGGGGGGTTTCAGTCCAAGCTTTTTCACTGTAACGTGCAACATCCACCACCGTCATCACGCCGCTATTACATCATCGGTTCTCGCTTACTTTTCAGTCTGTCGAGGTTCCGCTGAAATGTGGTCTGTTTCTGGCGATCACGAAAGCGGGACTGGATGATATCTGCAATGGAGGTTAGTTGTAGCCCTGCATTACTCAGGGCAAGATTTACCTGCTTCATTAACCTCGCCCAGCAAATCGTCGGCCTCCTCTGGGCTCGATGGTCGGATTCCTTTGGCCAGACGCCGACGCTTAGGGAGTAAATCGAGCTCCGTGCTCGGGCTACGAGAAATAGGACGCTTTAATTTGATTGATGGAGATGCCCTCTGATTCGTGTCTATGTTGTCGTCCAATTCGCTAGAGGTTGAGACTTGGTCAGGCTGAGACTCAACCTTGGCCATCTTTCTGCCCTGCTTCTTCGGAGAGGAGGGCAGAATGTCCTCATCAGAGGACAGATCTTTCTTTGGCTCGAAGCGGACTGCCTCTACATCACTGTCTGTGTCACTTAGATCGGTTATCTCAATAACTTTGGAGGAAGGAAGCCTAGTTGGACGGCTAGCCTGCCCCATTGTCCTAGCTCTATTGTTACGAGGATTTCTGGAACTGGGTTGTAGAAACCCGATGAGACTCTGCTGCCTGAGATGTTCAGAGGTTGCCTTTCGACGGGGCATGTCTGGTACACAGAGATGAGATTGAATATAGACGCCCAGCTGCGCACCGGCCCGTAGATTAATCACGTGCTCGTGACCTCGGCGCCTCGGCGCGACTCGGATTGAATGATATGATATGATACAACTCACACCCAAGAGGCATGCCATCACAGAAGGAACAACCCGCAACGCCTGTTCTTCGTCTTGAGATATCTGACACCCTTATTACTCCACTTTCGACCTCTCCAGTTGATGAGCCATCATCATCTTTCCGGCAGAGGGCTCGCGCCCTTTCCCAAGCAGCATTACCATCTCTTCACTCTTCTCAGAGTATTGCCAGTAGTGATCCATCTCCTCTGTCAGCACAAGCGCCGGCTCCCGGGAATGACAAGGCACGGGACGAGTCCCAAAAACTACTCGCACACGTTCTCGAACAACTCCGTCGCAGACCAAAATGCCCCTCTTCAAAGCCTCCACCATCCCAGCCGATACTGCTAGCTAAACCCATGATTCCCCGGCCCAGTACTTCAAGGACGATCAGCAATGCTCAATCGGCGGATCCGGACAGCGAGGATAACTCTGAACGTACATTTTCCCCGGACTTAGCCTTCGAGCTCATGAATCGCCTGAGAGATGTTTTGATGATTTCATTATCTCGTCAGTGGCAATTATTTAATGAAAGGCAAGTTTCCCCGAGTACCCCCTCGCTCCAATGCTCAGACTTATCCTACTCAGTACGTCCACTGCTATGTTCGGAGCCAGTGAAAAGTTGGACATTGCAACACCGTCCTCCCCCTTTCGCCGACGAAGGCGCAGCGCTAGCATTGATGCGAGGCGCTTGTCATACTCCGGGACGGAATCAACTGGGTTGCTCTCTCAGTGCATCTCCGTTCTCCAGTCCATAGTCTCAGAAGATTGTCAATTTCCATTAACACCACCTCGTCCGTCTCGTCCACCAAATTCATTACAAGCGATATCCTTAGATATTGCACTGCTGCTCGTGCACATGCATGCGACGTCTAGTGCTGTTGTCTCCCAAGTTGGCTTCGCCCTTCTGCCGGCGTTCGCAACATTCAGGCCTGAAATGTACCCCCGTTTGCTTTTATTTTACGAGGGACTTCTTCGAAATATGCTCTATGAAGAAAAGAAGTTGCGCAGTTTTGCGCAAGGTAGCCTTGCAACCTCGAGTAACCAAGGTGTCTAGTGGGACCATTCATTGTCTCGTGTTGTATTCATTTTTGTCATTATTTTTAGAGCACCTTTCCAGCTTTCAAGACGATGGTGTTCCACCTCCCGTTTCCATTCAAGTTGAGCCCTATGAGGAGACACCTTCCAACCTCCATGGTGATACCCGAAGTCGCCTATCGTACTCGAGCCACTGTGTGCCTTCTCAGAGCGCATCGGGTCAATGTCTGACATCTTACCGTCTTCTTTCACTTGTATCGCCGCTGCTTGCTGCTATTTCCGAGGCAATCGACTTCAGTCAGGCATCAGCGTTCACCCTGTATCGATTCCGCCACCTATTTGACATGATTGTTACATCAAGACCAGATGTTTCTCTAAACGTTCTTGAAGTTATCGCGTACCATACACCCAAGGCTCGGTTCACTGCTCTTGGCATTTTTTTTTCTTATTGGCCTCGCTCATTTGGTCACTGCCTTGTGAGCAGGCCATTTGAACCACTGGCAGACATTGACCACCCACTCTCGTACCGTCCCCACTCCCATCAATTCGTCCTTTGGCGGTTTTCAGAACAACCCAGTCCAACAATTTTCGAGGGGAGCGCATTGCGCGAGTGTCGGTCATGTTTCAAACAAATTATTGGACATGGGCTTTTCTGTCCATTATGCATTTGTGCCGTGCACTTCGATTGCTATGACTACCCTGACGGCAACTTGCACACCCAGTATTCCATTGAGATGGACCCCAGCACCCAAAAGGCGGCAGTCCATCGTTTTTGCTACATCCAACTACCAAGAAGCGAGCTCAACGGACAAGACATCTCAGGACATACCTTTATTGTTGTCAACATATTTTCTCTGGCGCTTTGTTTTGTCTGCAAGCTGCCGTTATGGGGATGCCATAGTCAAGGTCTTAAATGCGATAGTTGCAATCACTTCGTTCATGCGAAGTGCATCGCACCCTTTTCAGCAACCGTTGTCCCACGATGTCACACAATTTCACTCACATCGGCTCACATGACTATCACGCTGCCCGATATGCGTAATTCATTTTACAATCACTTCGATAAGTTGTTCGACCTTGACCCAGAGTCTCTACAACGTTACGAAGAGATGCTGATTCGTTCTGACATCCTTTGGGCCCAACTGCAACTTTTACGCAATGGACTCGCATTAGGCTCCATCAGCATTGAAGATGGAACTGAGGCTTCCGATCCATTTGATCTCGAACTCCAATCTCTCCTCGATCGTTTCCGAACCGCCCTCCTCTCCTCAACGTCCATCCCATCTGACACTTTGAATAATTTCTTTCAAGAATGCCGTTCCACCTCAAGGACGACCTTGCTTTTTGACTGGCCGACTTTATGTTTCTTGACCGCGAGCACAAAACTTGTGGATATGACTCATGACTCTTTCACAGGGGGTGCACCCAATCCTTTTCTGAGTACCCAGTCGGACTATCTCAGATCGCAATCCAATACCTACGACGCCATTCCCCTCGGCCTTCTTCGCGATAACCTTGCATCCGACTTCCAGATACACTCTGAGATCGCCGCAGAGATGTTGCTCAATTATTTGCATCATGTTGGCTTGCTCGAGATCCCGGAAATCCGCGTAGTCGGACCAAAAGGTTTGTTGCAATACAAGGACTCACTCTGCCTATTCTCGTTGCCTCTCTGCCTCGATCTCTCGGTCAATGTTGAAATCCTCATGACGGCTATTGAGGCGTGTCTGTCAGATATCTATCTCTCCGTTAATGAAGCCGGGTTTCTGCTTTTGGTCAGGAGGGCTTGGCCGACCGAGATGTCAACAAACTATTCCCTTCGTCGGCTCATGAAAATTGCTCTTGGTTGGATTCTTGCCGAAGTGAGTGGTTTCCTTCGGAATCCCGGTGGCATTGGACTCACATCTCATGCAGGACGAGAGATTAGCGGTCATACTCCGGGACTATATTCCCCAAGGGCGAGAACTTCCCGGCGTGCGTATGAGCAATATGCGCCAACCGTGGCCTAATTCCGAACGGTTTTCTGCGTCATCAATTAATGGTGGGGACTATCTTACACAACGTCGGGCTTTACTTCGGAGCTATGCCGCTGCGTGGTTGCTTGCACTTCACGACCTAGATGCAGTGTTCTATGGGAATACGTGCTTTGAATTGGTCCTTGAGATTGCTGAAGAGACTCTTGGGGCCGAAACCAATGAAGAGTTGGCAAGTAATGTGACCCTTTGATAAACGTCTTACTGAAAATCCGGAAGATGGACTTATCGTTGCGACACATCACCAGACTTTGCCAAGCTTTCGTCATCTTCACCATGTTTGATGACATCTTCCTTCTGTGGTTGGAATCCATTTTGAATCGCCCCCTGAATAAGGTAATCCAAACAATTTCCACAATTCCTACGTCGTTCCTTACTAAAGGCATTTACAGCCCCTTTCATCTTTACAACGGCTTTTAAATCGGGAAAGCAGTATGAATCACCAATTGAGTAGCGTTGCAGATATCACCGCCTCCTTATCTGATAGTTCCAGTATCATGGCCATCAATCCTTGGGGCGTGATCCTCAAACTAGCTGCCGAAACCCGAGAGGGTTTAGGTCGGTGTTTGCAATGGTTGAGCATCTTTGCTCGTTCTGCAGTGGAAATTCCGGAATACATTTTCCAGCGTTTGAAATCTTTAACCGATCACTTTAGGTTCTCCGTAATTGAGACGTATCCCCTTGTCCACGCTGCGTTTCTATGTGGTTGGATGAGGTCTCTCGGTCGGCAGGAGCTCCACGGAATGATCAGTTCGTTGCATCTTCGCCTGTCCGCAGATATCTGTGGATATTTGAACGAGAGCAAGGTTCTTCCTATTATGTGAGAGAGCGTCGTGGGGGAAGGCATCTGAGCCTGACGTCTTTTCAGATCTGATTTCATTCGATTATCCCTGGCCACATGTCTTATTTTGGCCGGTTGCGCACGTGGGGCCCTTGTTGATCACGGTTTGATTATTGAAAACGAGGTTCTTCAGCTACCATCTAGGTTTGCCTCTAGCATGTCTAGTTACAATTTGTCATTGCTAAACATGGGACAGACGAACCAACAATGCAAGGGTGGCAATGGTTGCAGATCCAATTCATATGGATATTGGCTTCATTCAAACACTCGGAGACTATGTTAAGTCACGACAAGATGATATCAGTATCATAGTCGCCAAATTCTTCTACCTTTTTATCAGGGAATGTTCATTGATGGAATCATACGAAGTCGATAACTTCATCCTCCGCAATGCCAGGGTACTCAGTTCCTGGTAAGGTTCCGAGCTGGATTGCAACCATTAGCATTTGCTCTTGCTCACTTCTTGGGAAGTGTATGGACATTCTATGAAATGCAATCTAGCCACCTATTCTCCATCTGCCCTAGTCTACTCATCCGCATTCTTGTTATCGACTCCCAGCCTTTGGACGCTCTCCTGCAGACCTCGTTATCTTCCTCCGAAACTCCTTGGCAAATGCGGTAAGGGGGCTATGTTTCTATGCAAAGGCCATAAATCTTCACCTTGCCTAGACTTTTAACATTAAAGCTACTTTTTCGCATCATTCTTGACGTGATCAACCCGTCATTTGTCGTCGACGATAGCCAGTGGCAATCCAGCGCCACGATAATTTTTTACCATTACTTCACTGCACTGTGGCAGGATCCTCAAGTACTTGCGTATTTAGATCTTGCCCGTTCACAACGATTGAGATTCTTTACAGGAAGAAATTAAAGTTGCGGTGGATACATGGTCACAGACGTTGCTTCCCGCTCATTTCGAGGCCATTACCGATTGTTGGAACGAAGCCTTGATCAAGGCCCCAGTGGCCGAACGCGTGAGGCTTGTTAGCTTCTTCATTCGACTCAATGCATTGTTTTCTGACTGGAGAGGTACGTGCCGTAACAAGTACATACTGTCCTTTATGATATAGCTTCTCTAGTACTTTCCTGGGACGTCATCATCGAGATCTTATCTACAGAAGATCAAAATCCAGTTGACGAAGATATCAAGACGGAGGCCGGCTATGTGCATGTAGTGAGTTCCCTCTGGGAGAGGTTTGGAATAACACGTTCATTTCTGTAGTCGGACTCAAACCGCAACCCGATCGGTACTGATCCTGACGTTGCCACCTTGCGCGTGAGTCATTTGCAGCAGCTTGGCCTTCCTACAGCTAACGTTCTGCAGACATCTATTCTCTATTTGAGCCTGAAAATGATCAGTTCTGGTATCAGCGCTGACTTACACACCCTGCTCAAGCTGAAGAGACACCTTGTTCATGATTTTGGCTTTGTCAACGTTATGACTTCGAATCAAGGATATCATGTTGTATTCGAGCATACAAGAATTACCACCCGTGACGTGTCTCCTTGCATGGATGAACTATTATCTGTGCTTGATGCCTCGCATCCATTTTCACTTGTTGCTTCTGCAATGACTGATGCACTTCCCCCCAATGAAGCGCCGGCCTCACTACTCGTTGGATCGATCTTCGTGGATGTCGCCTTCGCGCTCGTCACTGGATCCAGCGACCTCCTGGACCTGCCGCCCTTGACGACAAAGCGGCTCGTTGAATGTCTTCTCGTCATCATGTATAAACACGATATGGAAAGTCAACCTCTCCGACACCTTCAAGGAAGTCTTCGTCGAGCTGTCCTCAGGGTACTGAATCTCGTGCCTATTGGGCTCAATAGTGAATTACGCCAGCTCTCCTTGACCGTAGCACAGACGTATATCAAGCTATGGCCGAACATTGCAGGTAGCTTCGTTCTGTAAGCAACGTTCCTTTAGGTACAGGCTTAAAATTGACCCACAACTTTAGCGAGTCCATTGAAGTGTGCTCGCAAGTTGTTTCCGAGCTTGATTCGAACAAAGAGGACTCTCTTACATCTCAAGCAACGTCCTTCATTGAAAGTGCTCTGTCAATGTACGTCACAGAGCCTCGATGTCACGGGCTAATTTTGACTTTGATCCAGGTTTGCTGAACGTGGGATAACTGTTGCACTATTCAAGGCCAGTGCCTATGTCCATATCAACCCCATCTATGTCTGACATGGACTCCAGAGAACGCATGCCGAGTCTTTCTTCGACATTCTCCGGTCATGTACGGAGAACGCCTCTCACAGTTCCCCCGACGCTCAGGGTCTGAGAGATATCCTTCTACGAGACACTGCTTCTAGGATAGTCGAAATTGACGCAGAGAGCTTCAAGTTGGTCATGCATAACTTTAATCTCTTCATTGAGAAGGTTCACAACGGCACTTATGATCCGGGTCTCTTACGCCGTGAGTTTGGCACGAATTTTTCATCGCTGCTCTAACTCTGCGGCAGACGTAGGGCTCTGCCTCGCAAATTTCGTCCGTCGTGCAGCGGAATGGCCACCAGAAAGCTTCGACCCAAGCCCACTGCTCTCGATTGCTAGCACCCTCATGGAAAATAACCCAGCCCAAACTCGGGTATGGGCCCCCCTTGAATTGCATTTCACACTCACTTAAAGGACCTCCAAGGACTTCCTTGTCTTTGTTGATACTATACTCCGAGCGGTACTGATCAGATTCAATTTAAGTCGACCGAGCCTGGTACGCATATTGGAGGTTGCCAAGTACCTCCATCTTCGTAACAAGAAACAAAATACGCCGGTAGAACTCAGGCTAGAACAAAATCGGATCATATCCACAGTTCTTGAAATTTATAGTGAGGGTCTACGACGAAAGAGCCGGGTCTTCCCATCAACATTGGCAGCAATAGCAGAGGTATTTCCAACGATGTAAATGTTTGGCTGTTGTCTTAGATCATTAGGCCATAGTACAGACTAGCATCAACACTCCTGAGTATGACAAGGACTTGGATAGCTCAATAGCGAGGTTAGGAGCAGATGGTATTGCTTACTTGCAAACGCGCATTCCGCAAGGTAACAACGCGGAAGCTGAGGTCAACGTTTCCCTATCTATCACAAATCTGATCCTCCACGGCTGGAGGTTCAACGCAGAGTCCCTTCACCAGCTGTTTTCAGAGCAGCCCTCAGAGGTACGCTTGCCCCTCGATTCACCCTTGGTACTTATACAGAGACGGATTGACTATAGAAATATTCACGGCTGTTGAGCATAAACGTGTGGAATGTGCTTTTACTCGCTGCGTTATCTCACGAATCCGCCCATCCGGGAGCGCTTTTAATGGGGCACTTTTCGGCCTTTGTAATCGCTTATCGGGAAACCATGGCCGCATCTTCCTCCGCTGCTCAAGGTCTCGTGAACGCGGCTGCTAATATCAACCATTGTTATGCATCCGTAAAGTTATGGCTGCTGCTCGAAAGGATGCTGTCACAGGTCGGCCCTATTCCAGTTTCGAGAGCGGGACCTTTCGTAATCTGGAATGAGCTCTGGCCACCGTTCTCGGCCCTCATCAATGCGCACGAGGCGGTCGTGTTGAAGGGACAGAATACAGTAGGTGCCCTACCGCCCGCATATTTTCCGAACGCCACCGCTTAAATCAAAATGCTTCAGCCACTCTGGAGCGCCATATCATCTGCCATCGCGGATCTTTTTCACTTCCTGAAAGAGTTTCATTCAGTTCTGGCCGTGGATACCGCGGTGCACGAGGCTACCCTCAGTCGCCTCCGTGCGTCCGGTCAACCGGACGGTTCCAAAAGCAAGGTGAGATCTCTTGGCGTTTCTTATGGTTCATCTCGCTCATCAACGCTCACGGCATAGTTGGCGCGGACGTTGCAAACCATTCGTGAACCAGTGCCAAGGGCTCCATGGTCCACACTTCTTGATCAAGTCAAGGGAGATGTAATTGCGGCGGAGAAGCTAGACATGCTGGAATCGCGGGATTTCAGCAAGGTTGCCAACTTGGACAAATACCGGCGAGAATCCCGTACGTCGTGAGAGAGGATTTTAAAAGTCGGCGAATCCTAGAAGAAGTCACAAATGCAACATAGATAGAAAAAGGGTTATTGATATTTTCGAGTATTGGGAGGAACGAAACACAGAAAAAGGGGGCGATTTGCCGACAGTGCCTTACGTCTACTATAAAGTAGAATGACATCTGGTATCGACATCAGGAACGTCAACACGAAACGGGGACAAAAGCATGCGCAGTACATTGCGTGGATCAGTGTTCTTGCGTGCTTCCCGCGGTCGGCTGACGTAAGCGTTGCTCTTCTCTCTCTAACACAACTTCACTAAGGCTGCTCCTTCTACGCTCCTCATTTCGCTCTCTAAGGCTCGGTATTATCGAGCGCACCGCATGCTCTAGTAAGGGCCATATTTCATCAGATGTGCCACCACGTAATGAAACGAGTTTCGTTTTCGAGCCGGGTAATCGAGAGATTGGAGGCCCGCCTGGAGAACCGTAATAATGCAAAAGCGGCGAAGTTGATGCGTAAAATTGTTGCAGGCGACGTGCGAAAATTTCCTGAAGCATAGCCACAGCATGGAGACGCACAAATCAGAATACATAGTGTATCACATTGGATCGGTCCTCGGAGAAGTTGGTTGTGTCCTTTACTTACCGGGTTATCGTCAGGCCGCTTGGTGAGCGGTTCACCGGTCTCATCATCGAGTCCATCGACTCGGGGCCGGTTGTATGAAAGGTTGTAAACGCGGCCAGATGGGAGGTGTACCCATCTATCAGATATGCGGGCAAGGATGACCTCATCGGAGACGTCAAGATTCACGACGAGATTGAGGGGAGACCCTTGCTTCCTAGAAAAAACACCAAAAATCGTAGTCAGAGATGAGTGCAAAGGGCACCCCATAAAATGATGACTGACCGAAGATGAGCATCGAGGAGTTTGCCCTGACCAACTGTCCGAGGAAAGCCATCGAGTATCCAATGCTAGATAAGGGGATCAAGCATACTTCGTCAACTATACGTTTGTACACTATGGAGCTAGCCATATCACAGAGTATACACACCTTGTGACGGA
>QFEA01001349.1:3966-41653 GCA_003315975.1 Lactifluus echinatus | reverse complement strand
GGACCGGGAGCAACATTGCCTGTCTTGTGCTATAGCACCGCGACCAAGTGGATTCAGATGCCAGTGTTTAGCTCTTGATCTCAAGAGGGACGTCATATTCCTGCCGTTCTGCAAAGCCAATTTGAGCGGAGGTATTCAAGTTGCGCTGTTGCCTCGCAATGGTTTCCGGCGTCTCTCAAATCCGAGTCATGGCCTGGAGCTGGCACTCCCAGTCTGTGCTACGATTTGTTATCCTCGCTCTGACTCGAATGGCCTAACCTGCGATCGGCCAAGCCTGAGATTGTTATGCCATGGCACGACGAACTGAAAGGCGGTGGTCTTTTGGGTTGCTTGGCACTGCCACTGTGACACGGTGCCAATGTGTATCTAGGCGAAGTCGTGGATGTCACGAGTCGGATTTTTTATAACTCTCAGCCCTACCTTCTTTCCAGGTTACAGCCCCCCACGTACTCAATCATGATATCCGTCGTCCTTGCCATAGTGTCTTGTAAACCGTAATTCTCCTTTATCTTCTCCGCCCTGCCTAATCGCTGATACATTTCATTTAGACGTGACATCACCGGGTTAATTGGCAAGATTTGGAAGCGTCGCTCTGTTCCCGCAGAACCAGAAAGTACGTCTCACCCCGGGATGGACACCCTTCCTGGGCCCCAGCCGAGATCCATTGGACAACCAAGTCGCACACCACGGCCGATGCATGGACGACCAAACGACCCTCCAATCAGTTATCGGAGCCTACCACATGACCAAATGCCAACTCGAACCCGCGCTCCTGCAGTAACCAGCAGCAAAAGGACGACAGCTCCGGAGACTAATCGAAGTTGGAGGAGGTATTCGAAGTGAGTTTCTTCGAAATTGACATGCACCATCTTGCCAATCATTTGATGCCTAAGAATCTAAGATAACGTCGTCCTCGTGCTCATTAGGCTGCCAATTCAACGCCCCAAGGGAGAATGTGATGTCTCAACGTTTCCCAATTGTATACCTCCAAACAAGGACTTCAATAAAGATGAAAATTGTATTCTTATACTACTGTACATAAGTTGGTGGCTCGAGAAATACAATTAGATATAATCAATTAGATTATCATGAACCTTAGTACCTTTTCCTTCGTATAAATTCATATAGTTTTTGCGCAATCGCGTCAGGTTTACCATAACTTTCATCCTGTGGTGTCCTAGAACACGATGGGAGTCTTCATTCCTCGTGGCAGTGCTTTCCAATGCTAATGGTATACATAATATATAAGAGTACTGCGCATAGTATGGTACGCCGATTGAAGTGTATAACCAGGTATACGAGCACAGAGTTATACCATTGTATCGAGCTTAACAAGTGTTGTCCCAAACCCAAATACTAGTCTGGGACGTCCATCCTATGTCTGGCAAGATTCTTGCGAGTTAGCACTCAGAACGACGAAAAGAATTCGCATAGATCCTCCTTTGGTGGTAACTTGAAGTCCGAAGAGAGACACCGTCACTACCAAGGCTTAGAGCATATTTCTGCTGTCGATGCGTCTACGAGCTACATGTCGCTATTAGATGGTACAGCATAGTAAGTGGCGCAAATCTTGCGAAGGAGGTTAGAGACGAACTTGCATGGGGATTGTTGACTAAGGTAGTCACAGTCACACTCCTCGGAATCAAACGCCGATTATGACCACATCTGGGCTCTCGTTTCCAAGATAACTGGCGACGCCGCACCAGACGAGGTCACCTTGAAGTAGAGCTTGGAATTGAAATTTGCGCCCAGTGGGAGAGATGTGTGGAAGTCGCTGTCAAGACAGAACCTGGTGATCTGCGAATGGTGGTGACTTGTGAAGCGGCTAGAGCTATTTCGCATTCATTCAGAGTAGCCCATAGTGACGTAGTTTATGGGTGTTGCATTTCATCGGCCTTTTTGTTCGAGACGATTCATGTCACCGTCATTGCCGTATAAACCATTGCTGCAGAATACTAGTATGAGAACAAGTATTGAGTAGCCCTTGCGAGTCGAGGATTCCATCCTGGCACCAGTAATTTCCGTGCTCTGCTCATAAACGAATAGGATGTAGTATTCACATTTATCATGGTACCATCAACTTTTTCAGCCCGGACGGCTAAAGCGTTTCCCATCTCCTTGCATTATAGAAATTCAAATGTCGGATATATGAGAGACCCGTCGGCGTTTAGAACCGATTATTGTAGGCGATTACAGCTTGGTGGGAGACGCCTAAAATATCAAATTATTCGGGTAAGCAAAAGTTTACAGCACTCCGGCAGGGTGTCGCTGATAGGCCGAGCCCGCTGAGGTTATTTATTACGACAACATCCCCATCAAGCACTCTGAACCAACCCCTCCTTGCCTCGTGACTGGTCGTTCCTTAGCGTCGGTGTCCGTGCCATGTCAATGAATGCTGCCTTCTAGGGAAGCTCCTGAACTCATGACCAGTTTGGACACCGAGACGTGGCTGATACGTAGGGCGTGGGTCATCTGGGTTGAATTTCATTGGCGCGTATCTGTGCTACTATTAGTACAGGCATACAATTCCGCGGACGCCAGAAAGTATGCCTTCCGCAATTTACGCCTATGAGAAAACACAATAGGGTGTGAACGGCAAATGAGAATATATATATATGATGGTGATGGTTCGTCTTAAGAGAGGTTCGACGTCGGAAGTCGGCAAGCTTTTGCTTGCTTGGAGTCGCGGGCTTTCCGGGCGTCATACATCATGCATAAGCATCGGGTGCATTCCCAAATGTTTTCGATAAACGGTCGCGCTAGGGAAAATGCTTGTGACAGGTCGGCGGCCCACGAGGCCGCAGTGCGATCACTATCATGATCCCCGCTGATGTGGCCGAACCTGGAACTGACCTTATCGATGGGCTATGTGGAGTGGTGGATCTTATACGCAGCAAGCGTTATCGACAGGTACAGGTACAGGTATCATATTGACGAGATAGGCGACGCGTCTACCGTCAGGCGCTAAGTCTAACTCAACTAAATGATCTCACTGACGCTGAAGAAAGATGGACAACATGTAAACGAGTTACCAAGCCTAACTTAGTCGCACCCTCATGTAGTAGTGTGGTCGCGTGGATGTATCGATACCGTGACTGTACTGTACAATGGTGATCTAGAACATACGTACAAGATAAATCCATCACTTGTGTTTTCTTTCCGCCTTGTCAACCTCTCGCCCATCTTCAGTGCCTTACTCCATGGAATACAGTCAGTTGCCATGAACGACGTCCATATGGCCGAGGAGCAATAGAACTCAAAATACGGGGCTCCTGGCGTGTGCCACACGAGCCAACTACAGTATCACCGTCTCCGCCAAGCCCGATGATCGGATGGGGTATGGTATCCCTTCATCATGAGGATCAGGCATGTCCTCAAGACGGTCACACCTGGACGTGACAAGGGTCTTCTACAGAGAAGCGAAATCGTTCATTTCTCGTTGACCCGGTATAAGCCAGGCTGCGCACCTCTTTGCAGTTGGCGGAGACTCATCGGAATCTTTTGTGTAGGAAGTTAACCTTCCGAAGTGCACCCGTACTGAGTTCCCAGGCCAATATGTTCGTGTGCTATAATGTATAGTGCGAATATCTATAGAGGTAAATGCAAGGTTTGTAGCCGATGATGATGCGTTGAAGACAAGACACGTCGTAGGTACAGAGCAGGGAAGGAGGAATCAGGTAGGGCTCTCAGGAAGATTGTCGATAAAGCCTGAGGCAAGGTCGAAGAATGTCCAGAGCAGGCCATGAGTGGTAACGCTACGCAATGCGCTCACGCCAAGGCCGCGGTATATGCGCGCGATACCGGCGATGAGCGGCTTGGGGTTTTGGGGGTCGGGCCCTCCATTCTCCAATTAGCTCTCGTGCCGTGAGTACCTCTAATACGAGCACAGCTCACCTCTGATCAGACGATGGAGTGTTTCCGCTGGACCCCGATACATTTCGCCAGCCAGGGCTCGCTGTTGGACTTTGGTTTTGACACTGAACGAGACAAACAGGTTGACCTTGGGTGTATAACGGAAAGGAACTGGCTTACACATCCATGGGATAGATGAGAGCCCAAGACGTCACGCCAGATAAGGATCCACAGAAAAACGGCACAAGGGACGCATGTATTGGGAGCCACGACGGCGTCGGCCCTTGTTCTCCTGAGGGATGCCTCCCTAATAGGTGCCGCATCCCGTCATATTCTAGAAAATACAGCGCTGTGCCAGCGGTATCACGGACTACGCGCTACGTTAGTTGCTTCTAATATGTCAAACAACGACATTCGCTTACGAAAATGCAGGCAAAAGCCGGTATACAACCCAAAAATGCCACCCGTTCGGAAGATGTCGCGCACAGCTGAGGCGGTACTCGGGGGTTTGATCAGCTTGACTCCCTTTTTCTCTGCGATGGTGTATTCCAGCTGGCGTCGGACCTGGAGGCACTCTGTTAGTCGTTGAGTCATGTCGTGACACGAGCTGCGGGAGCACCTTGACCAGTTCAAACGCTGCTCGTCGTCCCAACAGTAAGAAACAGTATTAGCTGCAGGATACTGGACGCACGTGCACTCCCGAAAGATATCAATGAGCCCGCCATCGCACCGCCGATTCCACCCACTGCAGCACAACCAAGCAAATTGCTGTGGTCAATTAAATGGTGGTCGCGAAAGAACTCTTTTGTACGAGTGTATATGGTGAATGAAGCGGCGCCTGCCAGCATGACCGATCAATTGACGGATTGGCGGTAATGACTTTGAGAGCACATACGGACAAAAGAGATGGTTATGAGGGGGATCCATAGCCCTCTATAAAAGCCGACGATGCCCTCTTCGCGGTAAACGAGTAGGGCGATGCGAGGGACTGAAATTGGGGTCTTTGTGGTTTGCAACCGGGATTTGAGAGAGTCCAACTGCAACGCAGGGCAATTGGGCTTCAGGAGTTGGTCATCCCAAGAAGTAAGTGTGACTCACTGGGTACCCAGCAAATGTCGAGATGTAACTCGCTGAGAGGGCGCAGACGACCGCTTTGTTGCCTATGGGCGGGTAGAGCCGGAAACGTCAGAGGTCGCATTGCGAGCTCAATCATTGGTCTGCCTTACGCCGAAGAATCTCATTGATGTAGATGGAACTGAATACAGTCTCCGACGGCCTGGTCATCCATAACGGTGGAAAAAATTGAACGCGTTGTAAGACATGAGTTGGATAACAGACCTTTGTCCATCCATAGATCGAAATTATACTGGGCTGGCCGGGAGTCCAGTTTCGTGCGTTGGCACGGTCTGTTAAATGATAATGAACCAGAACCAACTTAATTGCCAAGGAGACGGTGAGGGAATGCAAGCTCAACAGATTCCGGAAGTCGAGTGCTCGTGGCGTATCCGGCGGCTTGAGCACATCCCGGCGACCGGCGTTGCCGTCCTGCCGTTTTCGCCTCACGCTTACATTCAACATGGCCTATCTACGTAATGTACGTACACATCATCTGATCGTATGGTACAAACAACAATGCAGTCGTCGAGAACGAGAACAGTGCGTGGCGTGCGGTGTCAAATAAAGAACATGGTGGATCTAGCGCCGTCCAAAGCGAATATAACGTGAGGCAACTGAAAGAGCCCATTATTATCACCAAGATATGGCCATCAATATGTAGAACTCACTGATAGTAGCGACAAAATTGAAAACTAGACGAATGTATGATCAGGTAGGCTGCACATCCTGACTCAGAGAATACAGAGGAACTCACTGAAGAAACAGAACAGAATTCCCACGTCCCGCCAGCGGTGTGAGTATCTAATGTTGAGTGGCAGGAAGAACTCGTCACCGACCTAAACCAAAGTGAGCCGGATGACATAAGATATCTTTTACACGGACACCCACCGAATACTGGCAATATCGACACGATGCGGAGTCATTCGGGTTGTCAAGGTAGCCACCCACAGCGTTCACAAAGTCGTTCGCCCAGGCCGCGCAGGTTTGGCCAGATGGCGGATCAAATACGGCAAATTCGTCAGGCTTACACATTATTTTAAAACCACTTCCGGAATCCGAAAAACAACTGTCAGGTGAGTTACGACGTAGAACTGATCAGACACACTGAAGTTCAGTCGACAACATAGCGCCCAACACCCGTGTGAAGGGGTCCAATTGGTATAACCAAGATTTCCAAAAGTTGGCGAGCGCAGAATAGGGAATCTGCACTCCGCACGTATTAGCGAGTATGACTTGTATCGGCGGTGTGAACAATGAAGAGATCTGAATACTTGGCGTAATGGATGCAATTAGCTGACCAAGTGTTACAGCGTAGAATTCCATGATCAAGACGACGAGAAGCTGGAAGCCAGTGCCATCCGTGCCATTAGATCCTTGACCGAAGCTCATCGGATATACCTGTGGGATGTTCCACTCACTTGATGGACTTCTTCAATTGATGCTGAACACTCACCATCAATACCCAATACAGGATTGCAGAGAGTGCGGAAAATGGAATCTCGCCAAGAAGTTGGCTTAGAGAAAAGACGAGCGGGGAATATATTCTACTCGACGCCTCGCGAAAGAAAACGTGACGATTCATAAGAAATACTGGCTGAAGCTGGGGGATGATGAAACTGGGCAGGATAACAACCCAAAAACTGAGACATCCTCTCAGATATCATCAATTTAGGAAGGTTAGACGCTTACATTCCAAAAACACGATATTGCAGGTCTCGCACGCTGTGCCCTAAGTGAAGGAACGATAGCGATACAGAGAGGGATACGATCAAGTGTGAGAAGAGTCGTGTGAAGACATAAGCAGGCGATCTCCACAACGAGAGCGCATTCCGTCCTACAACAATTTTTATCTGGTACCACAGCGGCGTAGAATCTTAAAACACAGCTCAGAAATGAGGCCGACGATCATTCCGAATCAGCAGACGTACATGTCAAGGGCTTCGTGTCAACAGGTCGATTACGAGCCAAAGACTCGCTCTTGATCTCTTCAATCTCTGCCTTCGTACGAGCGAACTCGGGAGAGTCAAGCCAAATGTCCTTCCAATCGCGGTCTCCAATCCTAGGGTTGGTGCCCGCTCCAATAGCTTCGAGCATGTATTCGGCAGGATTAACGTTCGGGGGGCATGACGCACCGTACCGTGCGAAATATTCACGCATCACATGCGAGTCCTCGCCAATGTCACCGAAGTAAATCGTATTTCCACCCTTTCCCAGCAACAGCAGCCGATCGAAACTCTCGAAGAGCAGCGACGAGGGCTGGTGGAGTGTGCAAAATATCGCCTGTCCACTTTCAGCCAACTTACGCAGGAATCGGATGAGATTCCAAGCGCTCTGCGCATCCAGCCCAGAGGTAGGTTCGTCTAAAAAAAGAAGCAATTCCGGTTTGCTTGCGAGCTCGACACCGATGGTAAGCCGTTTCCGCGCCTCGACGTCAAGGCTCCAGACGATCGCCTCAGAGAGATCTTGCAATTCAAGAAGCTCGATCATATCCTCGACATAGGCATCTTTCTCTTCTTTGGAGACATGGAATGGTTGGCGAAGATACGCCGAGAAGCGCATTGCTTCCCGAACGGTAGAATTCACCTCGTGAACGTCCATTTGTTCCGCTGCACATGACATCAATGACGACAAGGTGAATATATTGTGAGCACCAACCATATGCAGTTCCGCGAGCAAACTCGACGTTGAGCTGTCGGCCGTCAACAAGAATATCGCCAGATACCACACCGATATTCTTTCTTTGAGCAAGAACATCGAGGCAGGTTGTTTTACCTGCACCGGAGGCTCCCATCAGGGCAGTAAGGATGCCCGGCTTTACATAGCCGTACACGTTGTTGAGTAGCTGCAATGAGCCACCCGCGACACGGGCATGGTAGTTCAACCTTTCCCAGGTAAAAACGTTTCGGTTAGTGAAAACGTCCCTGTTGGGGGGATCAATACCAAGCTGCCTCGAGAACATGAAGCGTACAGATTCTGCTTGATCTTTACCCCATCCATGGCACGTCCTTTCTCTCGGCGGCCCTCTTTAGCTTTCTGTGCCTTACGCGTGTTCAGCTCCTCGTTGAGCCTCTTCGCCGTAGAGTTTTCCTTCGCGAAAGCGCTAACTCCACCATTTGCGACAGGTTGCTGCTCAGGTAAAAATGCCTTTTGATTGTGACTTGGATGACGCTTACCGGAAATATTTCGATCAGGGCTGTCTGAGTAAAACAAAGAAAGGTAAAAAGTGCGAAAAGGGCAAGGAAATTAAGCCAAAGATCATTCGTATTGAGGTCATAACCAAACTTGATGTAGTCTTTGCCAGAGACAATGGGACTACCCGCTTGTGCACCAGACAAGGTGCACACCTGGTTTGGGCCCAATTCGACTCTACATGGCAAGTCAGAAACTAGATGAGTTCTAGCCACGGGAAAAACATCATACGGATACTTGGTAACATTCTCAGAGTTTCGCGGCACTACATAAGCACCATCGCATGTAAGCTTCATAACCGAGTTAATAGGAGTGAACGCGTTTGTCCAGAGGAAGGGATACATACGTTGAGTTCCTGAAATTCATTTTCCATGAGCGCTGACCACGCATAATATAACGGATTTATGTAGCACTGGTGCGACATGATGAGCAAACGGCGATATTATACGTTTAAGTGACTTACAATCCAGAACAACCAGCGCTTCATTCGATATTTTGGAATCATGTATCCAACATATATCACGATATTCGGCAAGATGGACACGGCTACCTGGGAAGCCGTGTGGAAGTTGATGCATAATAAACCGATTGTTCGGAAGAAGCATTGCATCGTCAGGAATGTCATGTAATTTATCAGATGGAAGGTAAAAAAACTGCCAGGTGAACGAGCAAGGTGGGTCATGAAGTATATGATGATGTCGTAAATCAGAATTCGTGTTGCAGAGAATGGCAAATCGGCTAGTGCGTTTGCAATCTGAATGGCCGCGGGGCGATAGAAACCATAGCCTGTTTGTTTTTTCACAATCGGACGACCAAGCATGGTCGTGGGCAACTGCCGAGAGCTTCAATTGTGTCGATGTAGAATATACAGAATACGACAGACCTCAACAAGGGTAGTGAGGGACGTGTTAAGGATTGTAATGAACAACACGCTACCACGCGTGAATGCACCAGCGGACGTAGGAGGTAGGTTGTTGTAACAGCCGCCAATAAAAAATGAGAGCCCCTAAATCGATGATTCCATTCGCAGAATTCTGAAGAGGGAGGACCACTAACGATCACAATACCAAAGCTGGTGTGTATCTGAAATTTGTTCTGCAACCGCATTTGGAATTGTCTACGCGTCAATGCAATTACTTGATCCATGAGGCCAAGTGTGTAAGGGCTATTTGTGGAGACGCCTTTTTTCTTATCATCGGCCACCGCAGCACGAAACACCTCCTGGTCGGCCTTCTCTGTCTCCATATAAATTTTGTACTTGGAAAGTCGATCAGCCATGTCACTAGCAAGCTCTGAAGATCGGAAGGCAGCCTCAAGAGCTAACGCTGTACTAGGCACATCAGCCTCCGATCTGCCAGGAGCGAACTGACGTTCGTTCGCGTCTGTGCAACCGGTAAGGTAGTCGGCCGTGCTCTGGCGGAGCAGTGACCGGTATCCGAGCTGCTCGAAGTACGTTCGCGCCTGATCCGGAGGACCAAAGTATACAGTACGTCCTTGATCCAGTACTAAGACTTTGTCAAATAGTTCGTAAATACCCTCGCCAGCTTGATACCTAGCAAATATGGTGAGGTCAGAATAGTGTCTCAAAAAGAAAAAAAAAACATCTTACAGGGTTGCAAATGTTGTCTGGCCGAGAACATCAGTCATGATTCTAAGAGAGCGCACAAAATCTAGTGCGGTCGACGCATCGAGACCACGAGAAGAATTATCCCAACACTGCACACGAGCCCGAGTTGTCATCATCTCTGCGATGCTGACGCGCTTACGTTCACCTCCCGAAACACCGCGAACAAAGCTATCGCCGACTAGCGTATTTTCGGTATGAGCAATGTTAAGCATCCTGAGCAACATTGTCTTGACTGAAGCATTGAATTCTGAGCGAGAAATTCCTGGTAGGCGACCCTTGGGACCTGGAGTTTTGGTAGAAAGAGAAAAATTGAGGGTCTGGCCAACAGTGAGTGTCGGTATATGAAGGTCATCTGGAATTAAGGGGCGGGATTAGCGGAGTCTGGAAGTAACGTGACGGTAACATGCCTTCGGCGTTGTAGACAAGTTCGCCTTTATATGTCTTGGCCATTTCCCGGGCATCGATGCCCGCATATCGGACGTCACCGCCAACATGATAGAAGCCTTCTCGTTCGTTCGCTATTGCTTTCAAAAATGTAGTGCAGCCGGAACCGGGTGTTCCGAGAACGAGACACATTTGTCCCGGTTCCAAAAGGCCGGAGCATCTTCCTCGATGTTAGAACAAAATTTTCGACAATAACAGTGACGTGCTTATGAAGAATTGTCGTTGTCTTTACGTTCTTTACACGAGACGGAAGACGGTTGGAGATAAAAGCGCGTAACTTGAAGAGCGGAGATAGCCAGAATTGCCATGCTTCGTGCAAATACTTGATTACGTATTCCAGTATCATAGCAGACAGAAACTGGAACTGACCTCCACAGGTTCTCACATACAACTATGTGTGCGATGTGATGCATCAGCGATTGTTCTGGGTTGGAGACTACGTGTTCTGACCTACCTTGAAATTTGAGCTGCCAATGACGTCGACGTGAAAGTCATCCCAGATAACGCCAACATGCTTATGCTTGATTCCAGCCGCTTCATTCGCATCATTAGAGGAAGAGAGGTATTCGCGAAGATCGAAAGGCCGTTCCACGGCTGGTGTACCCTTCTCCAAGTCCTTTCCAGCAGCCGGCGTATGGTTAGGAAAACTCTGGGTACCGTGTTCATTATTGCTAATGACGGTGCTTTGAGACAACCGTCGGGAGAACTTGCAGAACGTGTTCCCCCCTTGTTCGACGTCTACGCTATCCGTAGTGGGAAAGCTTGACAAGGAGCGGTATGTATCACCCATGAAGAGGCGAAGGTCAGGAACGAGGGCAATCCAATGACATGTCTACGTTACTGATGGTATGTAAGACGTCCTTCCGTCACTTTGTTTGGGAAGCCCAGTCGCGCCCAATCACCTCACTGTGTCGGAGTGTCGGCATATGAATATCTGATTCACTGCACGGGCCGGATTTTCGCCGTTGCTCACCTCACACACAATCTGGCGAGTAATATAAGTTAACATGGTCTATGCATCATCTATCGTGTTCTCGTGCGGGTGCAGGAATTGTACATCTAATTGTACATCTACTTAGAATGTGTGAGTCCGTGTGTGGTTATGTTGATCGTAAAGAAAGATAGCGTGAGGTGGCATCCTAATATCGTAGAAATAACAATGCAATCGTCGAGAACAGTTCGTAGTGTGCAGCATCAAATAAAGGACACAAGATCTAAATCTATGACTAGCGTCGTGCAAAGCGAAGATAGCGTGAGGCAACTGAAAGAGTTCGTTATCACCACGGTATTGCTATCAATATGGAGAACTCACTGATAGTAGCGACAAAATTAAAGACTAGACGAATGTATGATCAGGTTTGCTGCACATCCTTAGAATGCAGAGGAACGTACTGAAGAAGCAGAACAAAATGCCCACGTCCCGCCAACGTTGTGAGTATCTGATGTTGAGTGGCAGGAAGAACTCGTCACCGACCTAAACCAAAGTGGAATTGAGTGGACGACATGAGGTATCTTTTCCACGACACTCACCGAATACTGGCAGTACCGGCACGACGCGGAGTCATTCGGGTTGTCAAGATAACCGCCCACAGCGTTCACAAAGTCGTTCGCCCAGGCCGCGCAGGTTTGGCCAGATGGCGGATCAAACAGGGCAAATTCGTCAGGCTTACACGTGATTTTTAGCCCACTACAGAAAAAGGCTGTCAGACGTTACTACATAGTGTGGTTCAGATACATACTGGAGCTCCGTCGACAACATGGCTGCCAGCATCCGGGTGAAAGGATCCAGTTGGTATAGCCAAGATCTCCAGAACTTGATGAGCGTAGGGTAGGGGATCGTGACACCGCATACGTTACTAAGAACGATTTGGATTGGTGGTGTGAAGAGCGAAGAGATCTGAACGCTTGGCGTGAGGGATGCAACCAGCTGGCCAAGAGTTACAGCGTATAATTCCGTGATCAAGACAACAAGGAGCTGGAATCCAGTGCCATTCGTGCCAGCAGATCCTTGACCGAAATGCATCGGGTATACCTGCGAAATGAATCACTCAGTGGGCCCTTTCAATTGCAAATTACTGCTTAACACTCACCATCAACACCCAGTAGAAGATCGCAGAGAGTACGGAATACGGAATCTCGCCAAGCAGTTGGCCGATAGCGAAGACGTACGGGGAATAGATTCTACTCGAGGCCTCGCGAATGAAAATACCACGATTCATAATAAATACTGGCTGGAGCTGGGGGATGACGAGACCAGGCAAGACGACAATCCAGAAACTAAATCCTCATCAGATACCATCAGTTTGAGACGGGATAAATGCTCACATTCCAAAGACGCGATATTGAAGATCTCGCACGCTATTCCCTAGTTGAAGGAACGGTAGCGATACAGAGAGGGATACAATCAAGTGCGAGAAGAGTCGTGTGAAGACATAAGCAGGCGATCTCCACAACGAAAGTGTATTCCGTCCCACAACAATTTTTATTTGGTACCACAGCGGCGTGGCATCTGAAAACGCAGCTCAGAAATGAGGCCGACGATCATTCCGAATCAGCAGACGTACATGTCAAGGGCTTCGTGTCAACAGGTCGATTACGAGCCAACGACTCGCTCTTGATCTCTTCAATCTCTGCCTTCGTACGAGCAAATTCGGGAGAGTCAAGCCAAATATCCTTCCAATCGCGGTCTCCAATCCTAGGATTGATGCCCGCTCCAATAGCTTCGAGCATGTATTCGGCAGGATTAACGTTCGGAGGGCAAGGCGCACCGTACCGTGCGAAATATTCACGCATCACATGCGAGTCCTCGCCAATGTCACCGAAGTAAATCGTATTTCCACCCTTTCCCAGCAACAGCAGCCGATCGAAACTCTCGAAGAGCAGCGACGAGGGCTGGTGGATTGTGCACAATATCGCCTGTCCACTGTCAGCCAACTTACGCAGGAATCGGACGAGGTTCCAAGCGCTTTGTGCATCTAGGCCAGAGGTAGGTTCGTCTAGGAAAAGAAGCAATTCCGGTTTGCTTGCGAGCTCGACACCGATGGTAAGCCGTTTCCGCGCCTCGACGTCAAGGCTCCAGACGATCGCCTCAGAGAGATCTTGCAATTCAAGAAGCTCGATCATATCCTCGACATAGGCATCTTTCTCTTCTTTGGAGACATGGAATGGTTGGCGAAGATACGCCGAGAAGCGCATTGCTTCCCGAACGGTAGAATTCACCTCGTGAACGTCCATTTGTTCCGCTGCACATGACATCAATGACGACAAGGTGAATATATTGTGAGCACCAACCATATGCAGTTCCGCGAGCAAATTCGACGTTGAGCTGTCGGCCGTCAACAAGAATATCGCCAGATACCACACCGATATTCTTTCTTTGAGCAAGAACATCGAGGCAGGTTGTTTTACCTGCACCAGAGGCTCCCATAAGAGCGGTAAGGGTACCCGGCTTTACATAGCCGTACACGTTGTTGAGTAGCTGCAAGGGGCCACCTGTGACAGGGACGTGGTAGTTCAACCTTTCCCAAGTAAAAATCTTTCTGTCTGTGAATGTGCCCCTGTTGAAAGGTATATCAGCACCGGGCTTCTCCTATAGCACAAAACGTACAGATTGCGCTTGGTCTTGACCCCATCCATAGCCCGCACTTTCTCTCGGTGCTCCTCTTCAGCTTTCTGTATCTTACGCGCTTTCAACTCTTCGTTGAGTTTCATCGTTGTAGGTGTGTCCTTCGCAAAAAAGCTAACACCGCCACCCGCAATGAGTTGCTGCTCAGGTGAAAGCATTATTAGTGGCGCTCTAATGGTGACTCGGATGATGCTTACCGGGAATATCTCGATGAGGACTGTCTGAGTGATACAAAGGAAGATAAAGAATGCGGTAAGGATAAGGAAATTGCGAAGCCAAAGACCATCCGTATTGAGGCCATAACCAAACTTGATGTAGTCTTTGCCAGAGACAATGGGACTACCCGTTTGTGCACCAGACAAGGTGCACACCTGGTTTGGACCCAGTTCGGCGCTACACGGCATGTCAGAGACTAGATGAATTCTAACCACGGGGAAAACATCATACGGATACTTGGAAACATTCCCAGCATTTCGTGGCACTACATAAGCACCATCGCATGTAAGCTGCATAAACAAGTCAATAGGAATGAACTCATTGTCTAGAGGGAGGAATACTACGTTAAGTCCCTGAAATTCATTTTCCATGAGCGCTGACCACGCATAATATACCGGATTTATGTAGCACTGATGCGACATGATGAGCAAATGGCGATATTATACGTTAAGTGACTTACAATCCAGAACAACCAGCGCTTCATTCGATAGTCTGGAATCATGTATCCAACATACAGCACGATATTCGGGAAGATTGACACGGCTACCCTGGAAGCCGTGTGGAAGTTGGTGCACAATAACCCGATTGTTCGGAAGAAGCATTGCATCGTCAGGAACGCCATGTAATTTATCAGATGGAAGGTAAAAAAACTGCCAGGTGAACGAGCAAGGTGGGTCATGAAGTATATGATGATGTCGTAAATCAGAATTCGTGTTGCAGAGAATGGCAAATCGGCTAGTGCGTTTGCAATCTGAATGGCCGCGGGGCGATAGAAACCATAACCTGTTTGTTTTTTCACAATCGGACGACCAAGCATGGCCATGGGCATCTGTCGAAGGGCATCAATTTTGTGTGGATGTGCGGAAGTTTCAGAACAACAGACCTCAACAAGCGTGGCAAGGGACGAGACAAGGATTGCCGTGAACAGCACGCTACCACGCGTGAATGCACCAGCGGACGTAGGAGGTAAGTTGTAGTAACAGCCGCCAATAAAGAATGCGAGGGCCTAAGTCAACGACAAGCAATATTCAGTACGCAGAACCCTGCAAACGAAAGGACCACTAACAGTCATTATACCATAGTTGGTGTATATCTGGAATTTGTCTTGCAACCGCATTTGGAATTGTCTACGCGTCAATGCAATTACTTGATCCATGAGGCCAAGTGTGTAAGGGCTATTTGTGGAGACGCCTTTTTTCTTATCATCGGCCACCGCAGCACGGAACACCTCCTGGTCGGCCTTCTCTGTCTCCATATAAATTTTGTACTTGGAAAGTCGATCAGCCATGTCACTAGCAAGCTCTGAAGATCGGAAGGCAGCCTCAAGAGCTAACGCTGTACTAGGCACATCAGCCTCCGATCTGCCAGGAGCGAACTGACGTTCGTTCGGGTCTGTGCAACCGGTAAGGTAGTCGGCCGTGCTCTGGCGGAGCAGTGACCGGTATCCGAGCTGCTCGAAGTACGTTCGCGCCTGATCCGGAGGACCAAAGTATACAGTACGTCCTTGATCCAGTACTAAGACTTTGTCAAATAGTTCGTAAATACCCTCGCCAGCTTGATACCTAGCAAATATGGTGAGGTCAGAATAGTGTCTCAAAAAGAAAAAAAAAACATCTTACAGGGTTGCAAATGTTGTCTGGCCGAGAACATCAGTCATGATTCTAAGAGAGCGCACAAAATCTAGTGCGGTCGACGCATCGAGACCACGAGAAGAATTATCCCAACACTGCACACGAGCCCGAGTTGTCATCATCTCTGCGATGCTGACGCGCTTACGTTCACCTCCCGAAACACCGCGAACAAAGCTATCGCCGACTAGCGTATTTTCGGTATGAGCAATGTTAAGCATCCTGAGCAACATTGTCTTGACTGAAGCATTGAATTCTGAGCGAGAAATTCCTGGTAGGCGACCCTTGGGACCTGGAGTTTTGGTAGAAAGAGAAAAATTGAGGGTCTGGCCAACAGTGAGTGTCGGTATATGAAGGTCATCTGGAATTAAGGGACGGGATTAGCGGAGTCTGGAAGTAACGTGACGGTAACATGCCTTCGGCGTTGTAGACAAGTTCGCCTTTATATGTCTTGGCCATTTCCCGGGCATCGATGCCCGCATATCGGACGTCACCGCCAACATGATAGAAGCCTTCTCGTTTGTTCGCTATTGCTTTCAAAAATGTAGTGCAGCCGGAACCGGGTGTTCCGAGAACGAGACACATTTGTCCCGGTTCCAAAAGGCCGGAGCACCTTCGTCAACGTTAGACACGTCTTTCACGATCGAACGATAAAGAACACGTGCTTATGAAGAATTGTCGTCGTCTCTACGTTCTTGACACGAGACGGAAGAAGGTTGGATATAAAAACGCGTAACTTGAAGAGCGGAGATAGCCAGAATTGCCATGCTTCATCTGCAGAAGATTGTATGGTATGAATGGGTAAATCTTTAATCAGTGTTCCTGTATCCGGGTGGACTGCGTGGAACCGACCTCCAAAGGTTCTCACATAAAGCTACATGTGTCATGGGATACGTCAGCGATCGCTCGTGGGTTGACGACGACGTGTTCTGACCCACCTTGAAATTTGAACCACCAATTACGTCGACGTGAAAGTCATCCCAGATGACGCCAACATGCTTATGTTTGATTCCGGCCGCTTCATTTGCATCATTAGAGGAAGAGAGGTATTCGCGAAGATCGAAGGGCTGTTCCAAGGCGGATGCACCCTTCTCCAGGTCCTTTCCAGTAGCCGAGGTATTGCCAGGAGGACTCTGGGCACCGTGTTCATTGCCACTGGCACTGACGACGGTGCCTTGAGTCAACTGTCGGGAGAGCTCATAAAACTCGTTCTCTGCTTGCTCGACGTTAACGCTACCCACAGTGGGCAGGCTTGACAGAGAGGCGTTCGTGAGACCCATAAAGGGAGGGAGGTCAGGGACGAGGGCAGTACAATGACATGTCTAACAATGGCCGAGATTTATATGAGACATAGGCTAGGGCAAACCTTCGCCACTTTGCAACTTGCTGAACCGGAAGCTCAATCGCGCCCGATTACTGCCCGATCCTGATCTTGACCTGATCTTGACAGTCTTGACTCACGCTCAGCCGCTGGTGCCTGCTCTGTCAGCCCCTTGCCCTATCGCCGACAGCTCTTAAAGCCGTCACGCCTTCCGGCTCGTCTCCGCCGTGGAGCGGCATTGCTGATCCAACGTTCCAAGATGGAAAATTCGAGTCAGACTTTCTGGTGATAAACGCCGAACGATTATGTCAGCAAAATCTCCAGAGGCCGTGTGTGGTTTCGTTGCGTTGCGAGTCAGTGATGCGAGATGCGATGTGGATACAAACAATATCGATATCGCTTCATAAAACCCGAACTCGGTATCGCTTTCTAAAACCCGAAATACGACACAGTATAACTCGTTCGACACAGCGTCGTTGGGTCCGGACCAGGACCAGCTTACTAAAGCCAAAAAACGACGTGATGCCTGCATGTACTGATGACGAGTCATGTATCCGAGTCATACGCGAGGTCGCTCCAACAGGCCCCGCGTTGACCGCGTTGACAGAAGGTAATTTGACCATTTTCCACCCGAATCCCCCTTGGAACTTTGGTTGGTCTGCACGTATGCACGGCCCAAAGCCTTGCAAGTTTGACACAACGCGAAGACTCCAAACTTTCAGCGTTAGGGACAAAGAGGGAGGGTCCACGACGGGCCCACATACGCGCTCCGTTAAAAACCCCCCACCCTCTTTTTCCCAGGTGCGCCCTTCTTCCTGCTGGTTGATGGCCGGCCGCCGAAAGGCCCAGGCTCAACCTGCGTACTCACCATGTACGCGTGCGAGTCATGATGTGGGTCAGATGTTTGCGCCAAGTGGGCTATGCCCATAGAGCCGGCTTCAAGGTGCCGTGTCACAGGCTGTGAACTTGACACTGGGATGGCAGGCCGTGCAGCTGTCGCAACCTGTGGGGGGTGTTGTGACTGCGTTGTCTGGGTTTGATCTCTACCTCCACGTTTTCGAAACGGGGTATGGCGTATGGAGCTCGTGGCTGGTGGCTGCTGATCGTCGTATGGGTCATGGTAAACGTATTCATCAGGATGAACACCTGCATCCCACTCCGCTAAGAGCAGTCGCACCCCCAGAGGTAGTTCTACACCCGACCCGTTATTTGCGGTGTCCAGGGGATTATGATGGTCCATCACAGGTATAGGGTTCAGGTAGCCAAAATACATCGAGGGCAACCCTCTCTCCGATAACGTCATTGCTTCTGCAGCACGAGACATTGTCTCAAATGCATCGTCCTCCGTGATTTCACCCTCTGGCCTTGCAAACGGGCGTGCAGAAAACACATCCGTTGAGAGTACCAAGTCTACTGCAAGCTCCTCCCGCGCCTCTTCTTCCCTTCGCAAGGATGGTCCAGAGCGGTAGTCATTCAAAACGAGATTATACTTGCGTAATTGCTGCACAACCGACTGTATGTCGCAAGAGATGTCCGGTACAAATTTTTGGAGGACAGACTCAAGGCTGAAATGCCACGCAGCCTTCCTGACCAGTGTGTCTCGGGGAACTCGCCCTTGAACCAGGGCACGGAAACCCCTTCTAGAACTCAAGGCACTTCGGGTCAAGAAGTCAGCACGTGATGCATGTACGGGCTCTTCTCCGGAAAGGAAGGAGATATCGAACCTAGTGAGACGACATGTGAACACATGACAGGCAAATGTGACTTTATGCATACATAGTCAACAGATGTTCGTGGGTGGCATTGGCGCCCTGCCAAAATAACGGCATCACATCCAGTGTCTGATACACGGCATCAGCGTTTTCGGGCGGATACACGGCCTCTTCGGCGTCGAGTGGGGAAAAGATTCCTGAAAGGTGGTATGATCTGAGCGGCAGGGTTATAAACGGTGAGGTAAGAAACGATGTACGTTGGTAAGCCTGGCGAAAGTCAACCTCTTCCATAGCACGGGCTCCCAATTTGCCGACATCCGGTTGTTGAATAGAGGAGGCAGCGTTCAATCGATGTATTGCCGAGGACCAGACTATATCTATGCCGATCGGTGATTGTGAACGACCTTGGCAAAGTGTGAGGGCACTCTGGTAAATGCCGCCCCGACTGGTCAATTGAAGCAAAGAGGCCATAGTGGTGTTACCAGACTCTGGAAGAGGACATATAACGTAGAATCCAGAATGAGGCCCACAGGGGAAGCGACCAGTCAAGCTGTATGGCAAGTCATGACTTTGTAATAAACCGTTTTGATCGCCTGAGACGTCATAAGCACTAAGTAGGCTGTTTTTCCGCGATGATAAGAGTGTGAATTTAGCTTGAGACATTAGAGCGGTCAAAATCCATGCATGTGTTGAAAAAAAAAATAGCGGTGCGTACTATCTCCGATGCCGATAATATGACTCGAGAGAGTTCTGTCGTATTCGCGTTCGTGCTTCCAAGCCAAAGTGGGCTTAATGTGGAAGCGGGGGTCAACCCACATTAACTCGTTTGTAGTTACAAGCCGCAACAAGCCGTCATCTGGGTCACAGGCGATAGATGTGAGCAAGTCAGGCGTCTGCGTCACAGAGTATACTCGGACACCGCGTTCTGAGGTCTAATTTTATGAGGGACAGTCATTTGGAGGGAACGAAGGAGTGTACCCTGAAGTCAACAAGCTGTACAAATCTGGATGACATCAAAAAACAAGTCTCTTCATGTCTTCCTAAGGCAATTCTCCAGAAGTTGTCATTTGGTTGGTGAGGGTCGGGTCTACCCTCGTAAACATTGATGCTGTTCTGCTTTGAGACAACTGGACGCCACAAAGACAGACGTGCTCACGGATTGGTGTCGCAGAGCAGAGTGCGTCTAAATACATGCCCTTGATTGTTGGCCAGTGCTACATACCCAGAAGAACCGTGTATCTGGGCGTCAACACCCATGTGTCCGTTCAAATCTGAGCGGTCAATGGAACCAATCTCCTTGATATCTATGGAACTCGGCTTGGACATCTTGGATGGAGGCAAGGATAGTGATAACAATGATACCGACGAGGATGTCCGGACGGCCATCACTGTTTCTACTCTGTATGACCAGCTTTCTTCGCCAACAATATAGGGATGTACCTCTAGCGAGACTTGACAATGACGATGAGACGATTTGGAAGATCGGTGTTTCAAAAGTCTTTGCCGGATGATGAGAAGGCTCAGTGACTATGTTGCCCTCAGCAGGAAACTCTATGCTCGAAAAGTCTAGGGTAGTGTTAGTACTGCTCCTTATCAGTGGAATAAGGGCGCCCTACTTAGATCACATCCACTTTCGCCCATAGGAAATGCCATGAAACTCCGCGGCCTCTTGGACCCATCAGACACATGGAACGACGTTAAAAGGTCCCCGACGAGTGGGTCGAATGCACGTAGCGAGTCTTCCAGCTGTGCCTCTACGCGGAGTTGCTCGCGAATCAGTTCCGCGGGAACATCCACGTCCGGATAATAGGTCCGAAGAAAATGAGCCTACATGATGGGTATAATGACCGCAAGAAGGGCAGACAGTAGAGGAGCTTACACCTTGCTCTGCACGCTGCGGCAAGGACGAACGTAAAAACAACTGCGGATGCCGTGTCTCTGGAAAGGCCAAGACGGCGTTTTCGCTGCTTACAAGCTTACGATCTACACGAATCAGCAGAGTACATGGAAAACGTTGTCACACACACTGGATGTTCGGTTCTGGGCTGTGACCCATTCAAAGGAGCCATTGCCCTTGCGCAGGGTTGCAGAAGTGAGAGCTCCGCCTTGAAGGAGAGGATACTGTCCTGAGTGTGGCCAAGTGTCCATTCGACGTGCACGTGCCTGATTGACCTGTTTTGCCACCTTCCTTCCATGTTATGTTTCGCGCCCAGGCTCCCGCTCGACGTTCTCTTCTCTATATTTCGAGACCGATTCATCAAAGCGTGACATCTCATGCAGAGTCACAAGCATCTACCTCAGCCCCTTCAAAATGGGCTCCAAACTCAATACGAACAGGTGTCATTGCTAGGAAACGTGGCATGACTGCAATGTGGGACGACCACGGGGCGCGTTTTCCAGTCACAGTTCTCCAAGTATTTTTTATCCTCTGCTCCCTGTCATACTTGCTCTCATGTCTAGCAGCTTGAAAGTTGTCAAGTCACTGCTAATATCACCAAACTACGCAAAGACAACTCGGAGTACCATGCAGTACAAGTTGCCGCTTCTGACAGGCCGACAAAGACGACGACAAAGCAAATGCTAGGCCATTTCAAGAAGGCTGGCGTGCCTCCAAAACGCCTGGTGAAGGAATTTCCAGTCACGGTGGACGCACATGTACCTGTTGGTACGTCGCTAGGCACCTTGTCGCCTAACTTTGCCTGGCCTTATATGAAACGCAGGGACCACCCTGTCTGCTGCCCACTTCGTTCCTGGCCAGTTTGTTGATGTGGTTGCAAACTCGTGAGTACATTTTTGTAATATTGTCTGCACGTGGCTGAGCGTATGCTCTCTTCAGCCTCGGCAAGGGCTTCCAGGGCACCATGAAGCGGTGGAACTTCAAAGGACTCAGAGCGAGTCACGGTGTTTCTATCTCGCATCGCTCTGCTGGTGCGACTGGAGCACACCAGGTATATCTGAGCCTAACCGCTATGTCAATTTTGGTCTCAAATTCGCAACAATCAGGATCCCGGACGTATCTGGCCTGGCAAAAAGATGGCTGGACGAATGGGTGGCAAGCGCGTCACAACGCAAAACTTACATGTCGTCCGCATTGACAACACGCTCAACCTTGTTTTTGTCCGTGGGTGTGTGCCAGGATACGACGACGCTCACGTCCTCGTTCGTGATGCTAAAAAGAAGATGGTCGCTCTCGCACAACACAACCAAGCAAAGGGTTTGTACGAGAAGGTTTTGCCAAAAGGCGTTCTAGACTTGCCATTCCCCGCTGGGACCGAAGAGTTGGCCAAGACACTTCCGCCTATCATAGAGGCACCGTCTCGGCGAGCAACGAGCCCTTTCATCCCGAGGGAGTAGCCCTTTAGTTTGGCTTTATAGACGCATTTAATGCAATTATTCCCGACCATCATTTAATGATTCTGGTATCCATGGTCGCGATCGTGTGAGTCCGTGCTGCCCATTCCCACTGCGCTAAGGATGCAACCGTAAGATAAGCTGTGCGGGGTTTAGCCGTAACATGCACTGACTTATTTAGGTGATCAGCTTACGGCCGGCGTAGCGCCCAAGTTGCACTGCCGTGAAGTTAAGTGAAGTAAAGTCACTTTTTCGATTAACGCTCCCACACATTAGAACCCATGTCACCTCGACCGTGATTTCGAGGTCATGCCCTTGGGGCATTTGTGATATTCGAGCCCATAAATGTGACGAGGAGTGAAGTAAAGCGGCTTCAAAGAAGTAAAGTGGCTTGGTCTCCTTCACTACGCTTGGCAGTGCTACAATCACGTGATGAGATTGCAATGTCCCTCGCAACTCATGCGTCGGCTGTTCACGCTTCAATGTCATCTCCAGCTAGTTTCAATGAGTTGTTGCATCATTCTCAGATTACGACGGGCCCTGTGCATGTCACAGCGCTCGATCTCAGGTGATCTATATAAACTCGAAAAGCTCTTGTCAGGGTCCTCTGTCCCCCACACAGTTGTCTGGAGCCTGGTTGCTCCCCCGAGTTTGGTCAACTTTCGTTCCGGTTTCTCTTCGGTCTTTTCTTTTCTTTTCTTTTTTTCTTTCTCATCTGCTACTCAATGCTTTCCTACGGGCTTATCTCGTTGCTCGCTCTCGCAACCGCTTCCACGGCAGGTCCAGTCAGCGGCGTAAGGCGTTCTTCGTGAGTCTCTACGCTATGCCGGTTGAATAATTGGAATCTGAATTCAATTACGATATTTCAGGCTCATCCCGACGCAGCCGGCGGCATGCATGGGGCTACTTACGAACTCGTCTTCGTCTATTTCAAATGTCCCCTCTGGCACCGGCTCTGCCAATCTCACGGACACGTCGTCTGTCTCAAACATCACTAGTAGTGCAAACACTACGACAACGACCTGTCTAGTCCCTCCTGGAAACCTTACGAGCCTGGTGGATAGCATGATGAATAGCACTTCCGACCTGACGTCGGCCTTTAATTGTACCACCCTCACCAACTCGACATCTCCGTCAAACTCCAGTAGTGCCACGGATTCAAACAACCCAACTGCAACCAATCCAAATAACCCAACTGACACAGCTGCGACCAGCACGGTGACGCCCCCATGCGTTTGCACGGCTACGGACCCAAGTGCCACGAGCATCTCGGCTTCAGCTCCAGCTCCAGCTCCACCACCCGCTGATACCCCTCAGCCCTCAGCGTCGTCTGGTGACGGCGGTGCATCCTCTGGGGTTGTTGATCCTAGTACCGGCCAGTTGACTGCTAACACAAATGACCCACAAGGACGGAAGCGGTCGACGCCTCCGCCTCCATGTGTTTGCACGGCTACGGCCACCACGGATACCTCTACCACCACATATAGCAGCAGCTTGCCTCCACCGGACAGCTCAACTGTGTCGGCAGACCCAAGTGCCACGAGCATCTCGGCTCCAGCTCCAGCTCCAGCTCCACCGTCCGCTAATACCCCTCAGCCCTCAGCGTCGTCTGGTGACGGCGGTGCATCCTCTGGGATTGTTGATCCTAGCACCGGACAGTTGACTGCTAATACCAATGACCCACAAGGACGGAAGCGGTCTTCCCCCGCAGGGTGGCTGCGCTCGTGGCTCCCAACTTCCCGCAGTGTTTCCAACCAGCGACGCGTCGCGCAGGCTGACCTCCCAAGTGTCGCACAACACTGGCAGGATCTCTGTGTACGTTCTCTCACGCCCGGCCCTCTCGCTTAAACTAAAACGCCTCGGCACATACAGGTCGTCAGTGGCGGTGACATTAATACGAACGACCCATGCGTGCGGCTTGCCGGCGTTGATGGCATCAACGCGCTTCTTTCCACCGGCGGCGTCTGCGATCAGCAGGACAATGCAGACAATATGATCGACTTTGCCAAGTCCCCGGGTGTCACCAACACGGCTGAGCTCATCGCCGCGGCGATTGCATACCGCCAGCACCCTCGCAATGCTGACGATATTGGTGGAGGCATCATCCCGTCGACACCCTACTGTACCAAGCCGCCCCGCAACCCGGAGCTTATCGGCGTCTTCAATGAACAACTGTCCGGTCTTCAAGCCGGCCTGTACGGCGGGCCCAATACGCCGATATTTCCATTCGGAGGAGGTGCGTCTGCAATTGTCTGTACGGAAGGCGTTCTGGCTAATTGGAGTCTCCTAGATGGCAGTTGCCCGGCCGGTATGACGCCCGATGTTTCGACTTGCAGTTGTCAGTGAAGGGATGTGGAACCGTACAATCTCTATTTTCCACAGGAGTACCCTGCACTGTTTTCACAAGGACTCATTCAATTAGAATGTCACTACTTTTCATGCTCAATAGTAATACAGAATGAAACGTCTTATATAATATGTTGCTGGATTATACGTATAAAGGCATACAATCGTGAGAGGAAAGGAAACGCATGCTAGTATGAAAACCAAATAAATGCACATATCCTAGTCATAGAAGTCTAGGCAGGAGGCGAGCGATTCGACGATGTAAACACGGGCGTTGATCGGCCATGAGACGAAGTACTCAGGGTACTCGTCCGATACTGAAAGATGTCGTGTAACCTAGATAACTTCTCCTGCTTTTCTTGGTCAGACCCATTGACACCGGTTGGGCTGATCGGAGACTTTGGCGGATCGTCACGATTGAAAGTCGCCACCCTCGGTGAATTCGGGATTGATTTCGACTCCAGTTCTACAAGGAGTGTAAGGTATGGTCTTTATATCGAAAAAAAGTGAACTCACTAGAAAGAGTATCAGCAACGGCAACCTCCCTTTCTTCATCTTCCGCGGCCCTACTGGCTAGGGCGCGGGAGATGTATTTTCGGAAGGCGGGGCCCGTAGATTCAAGCATTTTATCTACTTTCGATTTCTTGTGCGGATAAGCTTTCAGGAAGTGATGAAGTTCGGTGATGCCTTCTTTGTGCATGGCGCCCGTCGTCTCACTTGAGATATGCCCGATAATCTTTAGCAACTGGGCGTCGGGGTCCGGCTCCTCGATAGGTGGAGATACGACCCCATTTATAGAAGAGACACTTCGACTGGTGTGATGACTTGGAGAAGATCGTCGCACATCCCCAGATGCCGCATCCGAAACCGTCTCTTGGGGGGATGCGGGTCGACTAGGACCCGGAGTAGAGCTCCGAGGGATGCTGGATACTCTGCTAGCGCGCGCAGGCGCATCCTCCGTAGCTGCACGTGAACCTGAGTTGAGGATTCTGTAAACGTACGGGTACACAATAGTGGCAGAGGGGTCATCGAAAGAGTTTGACAAAATGTCATAGACATCATCACCATAATGTGCTGATAAATTGAAAATGAGCGTCACTTGCAAGAGGTATAGTCGGACTCACCAACGATATGCTGGATGATTACTTTCACTGTCCTGAGGGGCATATCCCCACAAGGCACACGATTCGTAGCTCGGGCTCGCCACTCGTTCGGCGGTACAGTTTGTAAAAAATGTTCGATTGCGGGAAGCAGCTCCACCGGATCAAGCTTCAGATCTGTCAGATCCTGTGGAATATTCCGAGCCAGTTTCCATATGCACTTCAGAACAAGTTCCGCGACTTTGGCTTCTTGCGAGTCAGCCAGTGTGCCGTTGGCCGGGAATGGCCGGACGATTTGAAGGAGGAGGGCGAACAAAGCCCTGAGTAGCAGTTAGACCATTGGTACATCACCATTATATTCAAATATGACACACCGGAAAACCGTGATCCTACGTCCCGTGGAGAACATCCGGAGCATTATCATGTTGATGAACCTAGACAAATTCTTGACTTCCTTGTCTGGACTATCATCAGTCTGTAGAAGACGCAGGGCCAACTCCTCAAAGAGAGCGGTAAGAATGTCGACCGTCAAGGACTCTGCGAGAAGAGGATTGTCACAGAAGGCATTTAGAGTCTGAATCAAGTGTTTGGCAAGTCGAATGTTGTCTTCAGGTTTATCAAACGCATGCGACATCTGAAGCGTGACAGTCTCAAGAAGACCTTCCGTGTGCTCTGCAAGATCACGATACTGAGGGGATGATGGTCCACTGTCCGGACCAAGCTGAAGGATCTTCTGAACTTTTTTGAGAGCGTCAACGCTACGGTCCGAGTCGCTACTCAAAATGGTGGAAATTGTAATGGTGATATTGCTCCCAGACTCTGGGGGGATCTCTGGGTCTTCGGGGGTCCCAGTGCTTCTCCAAGATTCGACTTTTGAATTCTGGCCGTTAGCGTGTTTTGTCCCATTTGGATGAGTGCCAGTGGATTCAGTTGAAGGGGGAAGGTTGGAGCGTAAGGTTCCAGCTCGGCTTCTTGGGGCAGCTAAGCGAGATGGTAACATGCTCTTTCCCCGAGGCGGAGAGGTTGGGGCAGGGATATGGGAAGTTGGTTTGGCAATCTGAGAGGGTGCTGGAGACATTGATCTTGCGGAAGTGGCGGACACAGGCTGAGCTAGGCGGGAACCTCCTACTGGCGGGCTCCCTGATCGGGGGATGCCCCCTGTGCGGGGTAGAGTCGATGACGGTGACGCCGGCCTTGCAATACTTCCGGTCAAGCGCGAGATTTGGGATGGCTGTGGTGGCACAAGAGACTCTTTCGCAAAGTCACGTTTATCCGGTGTGCTAGGGCCAGCTACACGACGCAGTCTCTCTTCGAGTTGAGTCTTGTCTTTGGGACTGAGAGAACCGACAAGAGACCAAACCTTCTCGCCCTCAAGCAAGTAAATCTCGCTGAGGCACCAGTGTGAACAATAGGAAGACAGAGACCGAGCTAAAGGAGACAAACCTCAATGCCGACAGCGCAGACTTTCGAACGTTAGCATCCTTATCCGAGATCATGGAAGCAATGAGCGGACAGTCCTTTGCAGGATGGCAAGCCCCCATGCCTGATCGCTTCAGGATTCCTCCCAATTCGTCAAGAGATAATTGACGTGTCTTGGCAACTTTCGATTTCAAGCCGTGGTCAAGCACCGCCTGAAAGACTCGGCTATAGGCATACACCTTGGGTAATGATTGAAAAATCTGTTGTACTCGCACGCGAACAGGCTCCCGGGCGTCGCCGAACTATCGACAACAGGCAATTTATTACTGTTGTTGACACCTAAAAGATTCACTTACTTTGTGAACTAATGTGGGAATAAAGCACAACGCTTCAGATTCTGTCAGCTGGTACTCCATGTTCTTCATAAATGCGAGCACCGAGTCAATCACATCTAGACATTTGGAGACCAAATTCGACTGGGGCTCATGAACCTTGATTGAGACATATTTGAGCGCCAGGTCAGAGTTAGACACCCCGATAGCCCTTGCATCGTCCTCGGTCAGCCCAAGAGTATCACCGCCAGCCTGCAAGTCTGTGTAAAAATCGCTAAGCATTGTCAGTCCATTGACATGGTCATTGACGGCGTTGTGATCGTGGCTAAAGAGATTTGCGATCAGGTCCTTCGAAGCAGTCGGCTCCATCTGGTGTTGCAACAGGTCTGCCAAGTCTTTGCGCGTCGCTCCTCCCTCGTTGACCCACTTGCCAACGTCTTTCAATAGTCGAACTCTCTTCACGTCAGGGCTCATCCCATGGAACGGCAGAGACTCGAGAGAGGGTGCTACAGAGACGGGCATCGACGGGGGCGCGCTCTTGCTGGTGGTCGGGGCTGCCAGTCCAGATCTTTTCAACCCGCCCAGTTTTGTCGGGACACGCGGTGTGGCGACTTCTTCTAGGGTCTCCGTGCGCGACTCGGGACGTGAGACCGATCCTAACGGTAACTTGCGACGCACCGATCCAAGTTTGCTACTGGGACCGGATCTTCCCGCAAGGGCCACAGATACATCAGGTGACTGGGGTGGGCTGGCATCACCTGGAGATGGTGAAGGAGGGCTGACGATAGGAGATTTAGAGGGGACGGCAGCCTTGGGTGCGACAGTAGAAGCTATTGCCGGCGCTGCCGCTCGAGCAGCCTGGATCAGGGGCGCAGCAGTCGCTTTCGAGGCAGGCTTCAGAGAATTAGTCTGATTCATCACTTGGTCGAACCCAGCAGACGCAATGAGATAGGGCAGAACAGCTTGTGCGCCTTTGCGAACGTCGCCATTACGGTCGTCTAGACACCCAACTATTGGAGAGATCCAGCTACTCAGATCCAATCCTGGAGTCATTTCGTGATCCTTGAGCCAATCAACAATCCATCCCAACAATTGAGCTCGTTGCAGTGGTTGATTGACTTCAAGTGCAGTCGTTAGCCCATGAACGAGAGCATCCAGTCCCTCACAAGCCATGGCAATAGCCGTCAGAGACTGAATAGCCGCTGCGCGGATGTGAACCTTCTGATCAGAGAGCACAGTGCAAACTGGTAGCACGAAGAAGCGAGTCTGCTTTTCGAACGGCTTTCCCATTCCAGTGGCTATCCGAGCTACGATGTCCAGCGCGAGCGTTTGTACGGCCTTGTTCGTATCGGTAACCCGCGCCTTCAGGACCTGTCCGATCTCGCCTGATAAAGCCGAGAAATATCAGCTTGTCGAAGTCGCAACACAGAAATAAACGCACCCATTTGAGGCTTAAGGCGTTTGTTTGCACCCTGGTCCAAGATGGCTTGCAAGGTTTCCAGCGCTTCTTTCTTGGTCTTCCATGCCTCGCTTTTGGCGTCCGCCAAAATTGTGGTACCCTTCATCAACCCATCGATCTCCACACGCGGGAAGAGATCATCTAGGGCACTAGCTGCGGAAGCACCTCCCTTCACCCCAGAACCTCCCTGGGGTGCCATAGCGAGGACATCCACCGATTGACGTGTTGGTTCTGGAGGCGGATTACCCTCAACTTTCTCAAATTCCCCTTGAATTGTAGCAAGGAGTTGGGGATTAAGGTCGCCCAGAAGATCGCTAATACTTGAACCTGCAAATAATTTCACCACAACCAGAGTCTTGGTCGCACTAGTTCGCACTGCAGCATTAGAATTCTTAAGCCCGCCTTTTAGAAATTCAATGAGGCTGCGGAGCGATAAGCCAGCAATACCGAACTCGGTGAGAGCCTGTTCAATCCATCCCAATGCGTCAGCAAGTGCCTTGGGTGCCTTAATTTTGTTGAGCGGCTCGTATGCTTCGAAAACGAAGATGATGTCAGAGCACCACCAGAAACATCGAACCGAACATACCTATATTAAGGACGAACTGCAGTGATGTCTTCTCCGCGAACGCCCCTAGGGCATCGCTTGCAGGTTTTTTCAGCTTGGCATCCCCCAGTTTCTCCGACAGATGTGGGACGGATAGTGCTACGCAAGATCTCCCAAACGACGGGCAACGCTCTGCGAGGATAGCCAAGATTCCGTACAGTTTGGCCGAAACTTGGAAATTCTTCTCCCCCCAGCCCTTCTTCCCAAGAGCTCGGACCACGACCTCTGCATCGAGTTCCTCCACCATACTTTCGACCCGTATCAACATCTCTTCCAACGCCGCTAGCCGGGTCTTCCAATTAGCGTCGCCAAGATCAGTAATAAGATTAGATGGAATAAGTTCCGTAGCGAGTGCCTCCGCATCTTCTGGAGTGTGTTTATATTTGAAGGTGTCAAGCGTACCTGGCGAAGTGGATGCACCACCCTTTGCCTGTTTAGACACAGCAGCAGAAGCGGCGGCAGGTGGTGGCTTCTTCGCAGCCGCCGAGCCTGAGGAAGTCGATGCGCCCGAGGTGGCAGCGACGGCAGCGGCAGGGGCTTTCTTCGATAACATGCGCGCGGGTGGCCCACGGACTTTCTTTTCAGGCCCGGACGCGTTGTCCTCGGGAGGTGTTTGTACCTCGGGCGCCAATGGACTCTCCTTCTTCGTAGCTTTCTTCGGGGGCGCTTTAACAGTGGGCGGTGGCTTTGGCGGTCCACCCGCACCTGCCTTCGCTTTCACAGTCGCTTTCTCGTAAGCTTCCTTCACTTTCGCTTTTCGAACATCCGCAAGGCCATCCATCACCGCCACGAGAGGACGTTCGCCAACCATCTTCATAAGAGTGCCAAATGCATTCGCGGCCTCGTCGCGCGCCCCAGCATAGGAATCTTCAAGAAGCGTAGCTAATACCTCAGAAACAGGCTTGACCTGAGGCGTAGGGATGGCTTGTTTTGATGTTGAGAGACAGCGCGTAAGAAATTTGCAGGCACCCTCTTTGACTTGGGGGTTCTTGTTGGACAAAGCAGGTAGAATGTCGCCGATAATGTCTGCGAGTGTGGTCTGCACGCCACTCAAAAAGGGATCATTCGATGAACTGTTTGGTACGCTTACCGTTTCAAAAATTGCATCTAAAGATGCACCGATGGCGTCCGTGACACTAGCCTTCCTTTCCTTGAGTCGTTCCATCATCGGAGGCACGACAATCTCCCTATATCGACCGAAACGTCCCATCAAGCCCTTTGCCAGGCCCTCGAGACATTGAGCTGCGACCATGACGCAGTTGATGTTTGCATCACTCTGTACTCGCAGCGCCAAGGCCTTGGAAAGCTCTCCAAACTCTGGCGCTTCCTTGACCCGGGGCGTAGTGTTGAGGAGAGTCAAGAGATCATCAAGCACCTCTTTTCGCTCTTTCCACTTGGACGATGTGAGGCTCGCATGGAGATTTGCAGGAAGCTTTTGTATGATATCAACTTCTTCCGCAAACTGTCGAGGATCCGGAGGTGCAAGATCTGTTCCTCATCGTTCGCACGCACTTGGAAAGCCAATCGAAAGCATTGACGCACCATCGTCTACAGCAGCAGCAGCATCTCCAGCATCCCCCTCGGCGACAGCTGCATTCTGCTCAGTCTCTCTCGCTTGCTGCCGTGTCACGCGTTCTGGCTTCAGGCTGCCTTTTCCCCGTCCTTCCTTCTCCATGCCATCCCAAGCCTCCTTCAACTCTTTGACCTGCACAGGCTTGAGATCCGCGAGCCACGGTTCAATTCCAGTACCAAGATACTGATATAAAGAGTGTGCAAGACTGGTTCCCTCAGATCGCACAGTCTTGTCTGAGTGGCCGAAAATTCTCGGTAAAGCTTTGAGAATAGGTGCGGGGGGAGTCACTTGCGGGCCGAATAATCTGCAAAAAGATGAGAAATGTAAGAAGAGGGCTTGCAAATCTCAGTATCGCAAGTGGCACGTCCAGCATTGCTGTTGTACCTCTTTTAAAACATGGGGTTCGTAAGAGGTTCTTGAAGTAGAGGGATGCGATACAATATATGAACACGCTAACTCACCGAATAATCTCCCTTAATACAGCCACAGTTCCTGCAACAGTCTTCGGCTGCTTTGCAGACAACCCAGGTAGTACATGCTCCTGGACACAGAAGGACGCCATGACAGGTTGTTTCAACTCGTAATAAAGTAGTCACACACCACTACGCTAGCACCACCATTATCCACTTCAACGTATTGAAGTGCCAATTCGATCGCCTGGTTTTTCGTGCCGGCTCGCGTCGAGCCAAAACATTTGTCGACCAAGGCAGGAACTACTGCGTCTCTCGTTCTCGCCGCATTCTCACCTGCAAATTTGACAAATGCAACAACGCATTCTACACCTTTTTCCTGCGCAACCGCGTTTGAATCTGTGATGATCTTCCTAAGGAGGTCGGGATTGGAGGTGTAAGGCCTGAACGCCGGATCGGTGTCGGATGCAGTCAACTGGAATGTTTTGACAAGGGTCTCGTAAGCGCTGACGCGGGCTTTCCAGTTCTTGTGTGAGAGCCTCTCCTCGATAGAGAGAGTAGAAAAGTCCTCCTCCTGGGGAGGTTGTCCATCCATCAAGGGAAATGTGAGAAAAGGGTGTTCACAGCCCGCGGTCAACCGTCAACCGCCAGACGCGACAAGGATCAGTGTGACACCTCGTGACGTAACGCGTTCCAACCCGCAAATCAATCACGGGCCATACAAAACATCACTAACGCACTGTACACGTGATGCCATATCACCTCGCTCGAATGCTGAACAAGTCCGTCTCATAATCACGGTGTCATCGGAGCCCGATGACGTCCTGGGAGCACGGAGTCTCCATCGTCTGGATGATTTGTAAAAGCACCGATACTAGGCGCCTTCAACAACCCCTTAAGCCATGTGCGGTAGCATTGGTCTGCGTGCTGCGTATCTGGTTACAATCTGTCAACGTTGGAAATTTGAAATTGTTCACTCGACCACATGGCTGCTGCAGAGTCAGCGTCCGAGCAATGTCCGAGCCGGGTTTCCTGACATATGACCACAAAAAGGTGACATCGATGTTCTTGCAGTTGGAGCCATCGATCGTGTGCGGAGATACTTTCTCTTTATGAATAATTTTATTTAATAAGAGTCTGAGCTGCAAGCGTTGACAAGGCAATAGACAAAGGGTTATAGTTAAAAAATGGCTGGAGGTGGCGTACTGTCCAAACCTCACAGTTCTATAGTGGATATGTGATGCACAGGCACAGGAAATGCGAGCCCACCACATAAGACACTAGACCGATGGGTTGGTGCCTCGTCAAATTACCGATCGGCGGCCTGAATTAAATGGCTAGATCGGCGCTTTTACCACCACTCCGATCCGAAATGCCTTTCCGTCTCCGTCGGCGGAAATCTGCGACAATCCATCACATTGTTTGTTGATGCCTCGTCAGGCGCTTTCATACCTATAGCTAACGAGACACGTCGATTGGCAGAGAGACAACAAAATAGTTCTACGCTTCAGAGCGGAATGTCTTCGGGACCTCTGGGGTATTCATGCTTTTTGAACTTGATGGCAAACAGCCCGACGAGTGGTAGTACGATGTACTCTGCTCGAACACAGCCCTATTTCCTCGTGATAGTGCCGTGGTAGCTGGATATCCGGTGGCTCACTTCCGAAAACTTATGCAAGACTTCGTCGGTGTTTCCCAGTTACGCCCTTTTGGCAATCTGTACTCTATGTCTGCCTATATAAACCCCTGATGACTTGCCCACTCTCCATCAGCTATAGCAACTTGGTACAATGTCCCTCCCGTCAAGCACAAGAATCCTTATTGTTGGGGCAGGGCCTGCCGGAATGGCATGCGCCCTCTCTCTTTGGTACTCAGGAGTCAAGGACGTGACGATCGTCGATGCAATTGAACAAGGTAGCAACTTTTCTCGTGCGATGGTTATTCACACCGCAACATTGGAGGTGAGCGACCTCTGCTGATTCTCGACCCATCCGTTCTAATCCTACTTAAACAAGGCCCTGGACTCCATTGGCTGCGCAGATGCCCTAGTCGAACGTGGCATCAAGTGCGCCACCATGGACTACTACGACCGTTCCTACAACCTTCTGATGGGTGCCGACTTCAATGGGTTGATTGGAAAGACCCGCTTCCCCTACTATCTCCTTCTTCCCCAACATATCACCGAAGAAGTCCTTTCCCAAAAGCTGAAGGAGATCGGAATCCATGTTTTCCGACCATATAAAGTTGTAGGCATGCGCGAAAATCCTAAAAACAACCGTGCGGTCGATGTCTCGTTCGAGAGTGGCCAGTCTATCACCGCACAATACGTGATTGGTGCCGATGGCGCCCAGTCCATCGTACGTTATTTCCTTGCTTATCATTTGCATTCTAACTGTGACCGCAGGTACGCCAATTATGCGGTGTAGGATTCGCCGATCCAAATGCCACTCCTGACAAGCCTGAGGAAGTTAACACCTTGGCGCAAATGGTTATCGCCGATGTCACATTCTCTGGAGTTCCCCCTCTTCCAAACGCCATGTTCGGTGTTCTCAGCCCCGAAACTTTCTTCGCCTGCTCCCCTCTCCAGTATCCCGTGGAGGGTTCCAAAGAAAGCCATGGCAAGACCGTCTGGCGCATTGCATGTGGTGTGCCCCTCAGCGCCGGCGCACCTCCCTCAAAGCCCGGCGTGGAATACTGCCAGAGCCTGATCGAGACGTACGGACCATACCGGCTCTCCCGTGACAAGAGCAAGAACTCGGCCGCCGTCGAGATCGACAACGTTATCTGGTCGACGCGGTTCCGCACCCGCTATGCCGCCGCAGAGCAGTTCTTCACATACTTTGGCAACGGGAAAGCGCCTGTCTGTCTCATCGGCGACGCCGCGCACATCCACCCGCCTGCAGGCGGCCAGGGCATGAACCTTGGCCTGCGCGATGCGCTCTCGGTCGGCCCCGTCGTCGCCGCTGCGCTCACTGCCGGCTCGACGGTCGAGAGCGACGAGAAAATTCGTGCGCACATGGCGGTCCGCCGTGAGCTCGCGGTCACGATCATTACCATGACCCAGTACATGTCCGGCGCGGTGGGGATGTCGCCCGCCCTCCGTTCCAAGTTCTCATGGTCGCCAATCGACGTTTACACTATCCGTGATTGGGTATGTTGGGCACTGGGCAAGTCGAACAAGGTTCAGCATGCACTCGCGTACCGCTTCAGCGGTCTTGCCGCACCCTGAAATATCGCAAAGCCGTCTGTCTCTCATGTCCTTATAATATATGATACATCCACTGTATTCGAACCCATACTTTAACTCATGCAATCCAAAACTACGTATCTTCACCCGGTCCGATTTGTGGTTGTCTTGTTCTCAGGTATCAACCAAGCTTAGAGAAAAAGTGTTATTAAGAACACGACCAAAACTTATGCATTTGGCCCATCATGTCGAATACATTTCGTTCGTAGTCGATTTCTCTAAAACCTGCGAGCCCTGGTGTTGAATCACCGCTTCGCGAGTGCTGCCCCAACGTCCAGTACAAGCTCCCAAACCTGATCTATCCAGCCCTCAGTGACGACAACGGCAGCCTCATGCATGGCTTCCTCTGTCTTGAGGTGTCTCGTAGCAGCGGCATTCCTCTCTTCGACCATGTCTAGGTTGTGGTACAGCACGGAAATGAAGAACTGTACATCCGCAAGAGAACGTAGGATCTCGAGAGTGGTGTAGTCACCCTCCGCAATATCTAGATACGATAAAGCTTCGCGGATGGACTCCGGCGATCGCTCCCCAGCTACAATTATGCAGCGCGCCAGAGTAAAGCAGGCGAGGGCACGCTGTTCAAGATCGTCTCCATCGATGACCTATGCTAGCGCGTTGGACTCATCTGGGACCCCATAACTGAATCTCTCACCTGCGGCATAATCTCTTCAAGGATCCTCTTGCAGCGTTTGGTCATCCCGAATTCAAGGCCAACGTCGGCTAGCAGGATTATGCCCGTGCGATACGAACCATACCGGCACTGGAATTCAGAGTGCCATAGGGCTCTCAATAGCTGTTCGACGGTGGTAGCGGCTTGACCGACTTGCTGACGCCAAAATGTCAGTCAACGCGTAGAGATTCTGATTCGACTAAGCATACCCGCATCTGTAAAAATTCGTAAAGTGGGTCTCGGATGATCGACGTTGATGACGCGGAAGTATTGAAGAAATAATCTCGAGGGTTGAATGGGCCCGCCGGACGCATGGTTTTTAAAAGGTCGTTATATTGCCGCAGCTGACCACTGCGCGAAAACACCCTGTTTAGTTTGGAATGGTACGGGGATGCATATAAATGACTCAACCGTCTGCTTGCCCGCAAAACAATAATATGCCAGATCTGCGACGCCCACTGCGAGTAATCATGAAGACCCAGGCCTTTCCAAACGTCAGGTTCGAGAAGAACGGCAATTGCATCTTGATATTTCCCCTGTCTCGCCCTCTGATGCCACTGGTCAAGAAACATATCTCCGCGGAACAGTGACGCGCACCCTGTAAGCACGATTCAAGGTAACAGTTATGGCATCATTGCTATCTCCACCGACTTCTGAGAAAGCGGACACAATATTCTCTTCAATGACCGCTAACTTCTCGCATCCTATGTGAATGTAAATAAATGCCAAAAATCTGCTAATAACAGGTGTACCTGCTGCACTCCAGACAACTGATTGGACAGCATGCTGGCTCCATTGCTCTGCATCATTGAAATGGTTTCCTTGTACATTGATCCAATGATCGTAAAGACCAATTGCCTGTATTATCTTCTCAAAAGCAGCACTTAAGGGTTGACCCTGTCACGCAGTTCAAACTCATGTCAAGATCAGACAAGAATGAAATGATTTACACTGCTAACTCTCAAGAGCTTCTCAACGTCGTAGAGGACCTCAACCGGATGAAGACCGGGTTGGATCTCGTTGATGACAGGTTTGTGATTCTTATGTTTTGGTGGAAGGCGATGCAATAATCTCAAATACTATCAGGTATGGGGATAAACTCAAAAACAAAGCCAGACACACCCTTGGCAGTGTTGCAGAGTTTCCTTATCTCCAGCCAGGCGAGACATTTCGATTGCCTCAAGCAGAAACTGCACGTACTGCGCATCAAGAGGTTGTATGGAACCAATTAAAGATGATGATGACCTTGCGAGTTGCCGTGTATTCGTGTCGAAGATAGTACATGCGCGAGAGGTTCAATAAAGCGTGTTGCCGTAGACCGCTACATTACAACATTTTGAGGACATGAATGCCAAAGTAAATAAGGGGCTTACTGACGAGTCGCTCCCTTCGTGAAAATGTTGTTCGAAGAACCGCCGTAGATTTTCAGAGGCCAGGTTTGAGTCACCGATCGCGAGTCCACGTTCAAAACTGAGAAGCAGTCAGAAATAAACCAAAGGTACACGGGTTGCGAACAATGAGTAAGCTTCCGGTTCTGCCTGGGGATACTCGTCTGCATGCGTCTTCAAAAGTAGAGTATCTGACAAAATTGCTCAACCAGGCGGCCATATAGTAGCTATTTACTATACCATATGTGATGAGATCCCTCTGGAAGTGCTCATATCCAGCCGTGGTACCCCCGCTGAGCCATTCATGGTAGTCGAGACGAAGTTTAGATACTCCCGCGAAAGACAATTTCGTGTATGAGACAACAGCCCTCCGGCAAAAGTAACCAAATATTGAACGCCGACTCTAAGAGGTGAATCAGATCAGATGGTCACGAATGCCCAGACGAGGTCTCACGATATCTGCCTACAAGATCATCCGGCTGAGCAGGGCAGTCACACAGAGAGGTGTATTAAAATACTTGCCTCTTCACCGCTTTTATGATCTACGTAAAGATAGGATACGCCTGGAACATTCGTCAAGTCACGAAAGCCGCTGCGAGCGAGTTGGCAAACCGTGGAAAAAGTTCGTCATGTGGTCGACTGACGCAAAATCTATGTGCTATCATCCGCTTTTGTAGAGTCGTCAATAGTGTCAGGGAGCCATACTCACCTCTGGTTTAAGAGACTCGAACAAAGAGTTTGCACCGTCATCGTTGTTATGAGGGGCATCTTTGAGAGCTTCTAGCAGCTTGGGAAATGATCTCGGAGGCGTCATCTGGAAATTGGGTTTGACAACTGGAGGACCAGCAGTTCGTCGGAAAGCGGAAAGCCCACCTCGACAATTTCCTCTAAAAAGACTTTATAAACCCGGATAAGAAAGGACGGGTGGAACCGTTCGCGAGGGTGATGTCTGTAGAGCAATATTATAACCATAAGCAGACCAATATGGTGAGGTCTGAGTGTATGCGCGGTAGGGGGTGGTTCAGGTTCCTCCATGTATGTATATGCGGTTATGCGGT
>QFEA01001343.1:1685-45895 GCA_003315975.1 Lactifluus echinatus | reverse complement strand
GGGTGACAAAAATGCCAAGCCATACCTCCGCGTGAGATACGTAACCTCGAGGCGTGTACTATGTGTGTGTTTGTGTGGTCGTTAGGCCACGCTCGCAGGATCCGAGTGTAGACCACTCACTTGGAAATGAATTCGCGGCACATGTAAATGAGCGCGGTATCAATGTTGCAGGTGTGCGCATCTAATGCGTCCTCCACAACACGCGTCTCCACGAATACGCCGCAAGCAATTCGTGTACGCTCCTCCGTCGAAAGACGATCATCCCAGAAGCGCACGGTACAGTTCCAGAGAAGCATGCTACGACAATAAAGGGCCCAGACCGTATCTTTACCCGACGACTGGGAGACGTATTCTCGATTCCGTTGATATTCTCCGGGGAAGAGCAAATGGAACTGGCCACGAGGAAGGTTGACCCCCCGTCTGATTAGACCAAGTGCGCGCGGGACGGACCACAGAAATGAAAACGCACATTGGACGCGTCGATCAAGAAAAGGTTCAAAGGTTCGCGTTGCTCTGCTGCGCGCGCAGCCGTGTGGTTCGCAACCAACATGAGAGCGCTCCAACAAAGGCGACGCGTCTCCTCTGCCTTCACCTCTGCCGCGCTCCACAAGGGATCCCAAGCAGGCTGAAATGACCAAGTGGTCGACACGTCCATCGGAGACGTAGGACATTCGCACTGCTTGAGCGGCTGGCGCGGATGCGCGACTGTAGGTATGCCGGTGGAGTGGTCAAGGGTATCTAGGTCACGTGCATCGAGCGCCGTCAGGTTCAGCACTTCGATGATCCTGTCGAGCCAAATGAGCGCATTATCTGCACTCGTGTCGTCGTGCTCCGGATGTGCTGAAGTCTCAAAGAGAGCGAGGACCATCGCTGCCTCTGCGAGACCAAGATCGACTCGCTGCACATTCCAGGACTCATTCAGGTATGCTTGCGCTGCTTCGCGCAGTCTCAAGGCATGATCTCGCCCTCTAGAGCCGAGTTCGACCTCGCTCGACTTCATGAGCGTTGCCATAGCCAGGCATGCGTACACAAGAGCCGGTTGCATATGCACTCGTATGTGCGGGTCGGACAAGTCACGGATAAAATAGTGAGCGTTGAAGAACGTCAACCAATGGTTGGTGGAAGTAAAACTACGAGAGGATGTGAGCCAAAGATCACAAGTGAGAACCTATATAGGCTGCATCATCCGGAGGAAGAGCTCACAGAATATCCAAGTCGTTCGTTATGTCTTCGAGGCTGGTGCACAAATGGCTAACGGTCAATCGTCTTTGTGTTATGGAAATGCGCGTTATCACTCACGCTTGCTCAGGTGTTGGGCTGTAAGAATCGAGGAGATTGTCCCACCATGCTTTACGGGGGTAATCGACGACTTGGGGATAATCGACGACTGATGCATCGGCGAGAGGTGGCGAAGGGTCAGCGCCTGACGATGTCTCTGGAGAGCGGTCGAAAGAACGAGTGAAGGGCTGCTCTGGCGGAATTTCGCTCTTCAGCGCATGCGATGTCGACGCTGATTGGGCCAACGGTGGTGATGGCGGCCTCTTCGGTGAATTGGGGTTACTCATACTGTAAGGAGGGTGCACGAAGAGGAAGATGGGGACGAAGGGGCTCACCTTTACATAGTAGTCCTCATGAAATGGTGACGTTGCGTCAGCGAGTGAAGATGATGCGGTGGGGAGCTCAGCTTCCACTTTTCCGATCTTCTGGTGGGCAGGGCTGAATGTCTGTGTAGCCACGGGCGTGATCTCATACTGATTAAAACTTGCATGGGTGACAGCATCCTGTTGGTCGACTGGATCAGCTCGCCGTTTTTTCTTCGGCTGAGGTTCAGATCCATCCGATTGACGCTTCTTGCAGGAGCGTTTCCGCGTGCCTGGTCGTTTATCTGGCCCGCGTCGCTTGGGGACCTTGTCATATACACATTCGTTACCCCGCTTGACGCAGTTCTGGCACTTTGGGCGAGTGGAATCGCATCGAATCTTGCGTGACCGACTAAAGACGCCGCCAGTTACGGATAAGTCCAGGAACGGAATCTTTTGTGAATAAGGTAGATGGCCACGACGCACCATTGTTGGCAGGCGATGACGCCCGACGAGAGGTTGCGTGCAGGGCCGGCTCTTGAAGATGAGGTGACCGATAGATCATTGTTCGCGACTGCGGTGGCAGACGTGGAAGGATCTTCGGCATCCACGGGAGAGCCCAATGGAACTTGGGGTAAAGGGGCACTTGCACTCGCGGGCGGGTGGGATACATGGAAATGTGAAGGAATGATCTGAGGGGCAGATGAAGGGATGTCAACTGAGGTGGTGAACCTATTGAGAGCCGAGTTGATGAGTATGGGCGAGTGTGCCATGGCAAGCTCGTAGGCGGAAGATGTAAATGACTGAGTGCGTAATTGGGCGGAGGCATTATAACTAATGGCTGTGTTCGGGGGTTCTTTAGGGTAGCCGTGATGATGTGCCCCAAAACCCTGGGATTGTACGTAGTATTGAGAGCTGTATGGAGGAGCGATAAGGCCATCGTGAGGCAATAGGCAATCGGAAGCTATTGACTGGAATCGGGCTTTTTGGAGGAGAGATGAGCGGAATTGTGAAGACAGAGGATGAGATCGACCAATGAACGCACACTCTATTGGAAGAAAAGCCGCTCGCGGCTGGTCAATGACGGGTGAATATATGTCTGATTCCTCTTCACTTGATTGGAAACCCTCAGGCTCAAGTGGGATAGCCCTCGGGAACGGCGTGTACTGTTCATAATTTGAACTAGCCACCATGCTGGCGCGGCGGGATGGGACAGGGTCCACAAGGAGATGCTAATAGAGGGACAAGGAGGGTAAGCACTGGCAGGAACGGAAAGGGAATGGAGTGTAGGGTTGGAGCTGGGGAAAGGGCACGCGTTTCAGGGATGGAACGAAAAATATCTCATGCCGACGGGGTTTTGGTCGTCGACGACGAGAGGAGGGCTACAATTTATATATATCTATGCACAAAAGGAGGTGGAGAGAGGAGGAAGGAGAAGCTCTTCGTTCATTCACCTCCACTGGCAGTAGCCGTTATGCGATTGCGGCTGCAGTCTCAGGTGACCACAGATATCTTCAGCTTCAGCAACTCAACAATGACAGACTGTGATGAATCGGAAGTCAACACAAAGGTAGAGGTGGAACACGGCGACTGAGGGTTTGAAACTTGAAGTCGGACGGAGGAGAACAGACCAATGTGCGTTCCTTCCCTTCAGTTGAATGATTAGAGCGAGAGACCGTGACGGAGCGTGCGGCGTGGTGCCTTAACCCAGGGCCAAGCCGGGCCCGGTCCAATTCGCAATTCGCAATTCGAAATCCCCCTCCCCGTTCCCATTTCCTACACGTGACCGAGATTTTTCCGAGCGAGGACGTTCTGATGTACACAGGGGTGGAGCGTCAAGTGGTTTACCGCTGGCTGGTTGACTGCAATGTATAGATGACTCTCACACAACGCGACAGCGGTGGTTTGCCGGAGAAACTTTGGACGTATCAGTCAATTGGATGTGCGCGCTCACGCTTCCGTTTTTGGTTTTTGGGCATCATGATTATTTCCTTTTATGACATTAGATTGAAGCGCACCAAATTGACGGACTTGGCCACACTCCGACCAGTTGGGAAACCTTCGTAATCTCCGCGAGCTCGCACGAGTTCCTATCCTCCCGCGGGTTCGGGTTTGGACCCGAGTCGTGCGAGAATACTCTACTTTATAACGCTAGCACCTCTTTCATCCTTACTGCGGAAGTCTCCTCCGGGACCCTTCTAGCCCCGGCGTAGCTGCACAACCGCTTAGTAAAAAAGCTGTGCGTGTGTAAGGCGTGGTTTTTTTTTTTTTTTGGGTGAGTTGGTATGTTTTATTAATAACGTCATATAACAGAGTTGACTAAAAGGGCTACGGTGCTGATGCACAAGTTTGGGAGCAGACACCCAGAGGCAAGGGTAAAAGGGTTACAAGGGAAAGATACCCAGGGGGTAGGGTAGGTTGGTCAGCACGAGATTGGGTGAAGCGAGATGAGAATCGTACATACGTAAGTATGCACACGTAGGCATGAACAGAACAGGCACAAGTACGCTAGTCTTAGTCTGTTTCTTTTTTTAACCCACAAGCAACTCCGGCTCGGCAGTTCCCAGAATGATCGGATCGAGTGGTCCGGTCGCCATAGGCTTTTGCCGCCGCAACCCGCCGCTACCAGGTCCGTGTACTCTACGCGTCTCCGCCTCCGCAAACTCCGCATTTGTCCCTTCCCTCGCACTCAGCAGCGTCGTAATGTACAGAACATACTATCTACTCCAAAGTCTGCGATACGACTGTAACGCAGCCAAGCCAGTTCCTAAGCGAGTAGGTGCGCAATGATTCTCCGCCGTTCGACAACACTAGTGGCGTGCGACGCGCGTAGGCAGCGTGTGAGACGTGAGACGGAAAGACCGGATCGACCCCACGCGTAAATTTTCCGGTAGTCTCGGCGCTGACAATTGGGCTCTGCGCCCACCCAGCAAAAAAGGCATGGAACCAACGAGTGCTTTGCGTTGCCCCGGCGCATTCGACCGCGTCCCGAGGTTGCGGTACGCTTTTTTTTTTTTTTTAGCCAGTGTAGATGGCCATCCAGACAGTAGCCTAAGTAAAGTGGAGCTGGAACCAGGGGTAGGTGCCATAGATGCCAGGTACATCATGTACATCATGCTTGTGACCCCTGTAACCCGGGAGCGCGCGCCTTTTGGGGTTCAGCTCGGCAAGAGGAAGACGGCGCTAAGTAACGGGAATGGCCGGAGGAGAAGAGCACTGAAGAGGAGATGTGTGGGCTGGCGATAATCAAAGAGGTTAGATGGGAGGGGAGCCGAGCTTATCGCGGGATTATCACCCATGTAGGCCATTGTAGCTGATGATGGTGGAGCAGCAGATACACGCTTTTGCGGCGTGTTGCGGCGTGGTTTGGGCGTTGTGAAAAATTGGGTGACCGGACCGAGCTAGCCGGACCGTGCCTGTCAATTCGAGACTGTCAGTGATGGTGCTATACCATACCATACCATGTCCTTGTTCTCTTTCTTCTGTTGCTGTCTGCGTTCTCGTCCCCATTCACTTCCTGTCAGCCTTCTCTTTCTTCATGCAGTCGCACCGCTTACCCCCCCTTAGGATCAAATCAATGAAACCTCCCCACTCATTCCTCCTTCCGACGATGTCCTGTATGTTGCCTTGTACCATTGCATTCTCCATCCCCACTGATCTATCTATCCTTCCCTTCAGACCGGCGTCGCGGCACATTATCATAGACCAGCAACGCATGAAGGAACGTCTTGGTGTAATTGTCAGAGCCAAAGAGGGGTAAATACACCTTGACCATTTATCTCTTTTCCACCATATGCTCACATATTGTCCCTTGAATTAAAAACAAAAAAAACAACAACAACCTATGTCCTCAGCAAAATGGTCAACGTCAACGCGCCTCTCCCGTTCAATCTGAACAATAAGCGGCCCAGATTGAGCGGCCTCCGCACGCGCTCACCGCAGCCATCCGTAGATACGGAACACCATTCGGTCGTGAGCTCTGCATCTGCCTCGGCCTCGGCGTCTGCCTTGAATGAGTTGGACGAAGAGACGTGCTGGCCAGCGCTTAACGTGCGTATCGTCCGTGGTAGGAGCTCTCTCGCGCGTGGACGGCCCATCACGCGCGATACGCCCGTGCCTGAATCCGAGATGGCAGGAGAAGGAGAAGGAGAAGGAGACACAGGAGCGCGGACAGAAGTAGGAGCAGCTGAGCAACCGTCGAGAGCGGCGGCTGCGCGGTCGAGTGGGGTGCGTGCCGAGGTATCGATAACAGGCCATCCCTAGACTATGCTGATTTTGGGTTGTTGGTGTGCCTGGTATTACACGACAGGTTGTCGAGGGGGCACAGCTGCCTCGGATATCCGGCACGACATTTAAAATTCAAAACGTGGGGTCACTTTCCCGGAGTTGGGGCGACTAGCACGTACGAAGCATGAAAGCATGTCCAACACCAACAACTACAAGCATTCGCCAATTTTTTTTTTTTTCCCCTGATATCCGATATCATCATTGATCATCCTTTTTTTTTTACCCCATCGTTCCCGCATCATCATTCCCCCCCCTCGTGGCATATTTCGATTTGCATTTTTTGTTTAATGTATTCACTCGCACAAAGAGCTCAGTGAGATATCTGTAGCACGGTTTGCTCGCGCAATGGCTATCATCGGTGTTGTTGACAGTTGTGGCCTGCACGATGATAACATGAGGTCGTTGGGGTGCACGAAAAATTCTTTGCTCTCGTAGGGCAGGCGGTGAACGGCCGGACGGACTTGATCATGATACGCGACCACGCAATTTCACCTTCTGCGTACACGTTGGTGCCAGTGCCACCGGCCAATTGATACGCGAGGGATAGTATTGGCGTATTGGTCAAGTGTGAAGAAATGCATCAAATGTTGTCAGAGGCCTTTCCCATGTGATGCGGCGAATGATGAGATGAGACCCGTCTGCCGTCTCTGCATAGCTTTAACACCTCTCGTTTAGCGGATCATCACCCTCCAGCCCGAGTGTCATCGATTTGTCCGGTGAGGAGAAATAGGTGGTTCGATAAACAAGACGCATTACCCTCTCTACACATAAACGTACAAACCTATTAAAAATATAAAACCTATGAATACCTCGACCACCGGGGTGCGCAAAGGCCTAGGCCTGTAGTTGTACCAAAAAAAATGGGTGCACGGTGCACAGAACACGGAGGTGAAGACTATTCGATAAGAGCCTCTTCCGCTTCCGCTGCAGCCGGCAACGTCTTAGAACGCTTTGGCGGCCGCGTCCAGTCCTCGACGTCCAACATATAATACCTGACGCCACCACTGAGGCCGTAGGGATTGCCCTCAGGCACCTGCGAGAGAAGAAAAAAAAAAAAAGTCAGAAATAAACCGTCCAAGTACGAGCGAGGCACCGAATGCGTGCTTGCTCCCTATACGGACATTTGGCTCGACAACCCGTTCAGCGATGGAGGTGATCCGCGCGACTATCCACTCGCGAGTCTTCAATTGCTCTGCGAGGCTCCCCGTCACGTTGAGGAAGTGATGCGGCGACGACACTGACGAAACAAATACCACAAGGTCAATACGATATCAGAGGCGTCAGGTCTCAGCTACGAGTGCGGGGAAGGAAGAACGACCACTCGAATTACGGGGAGGAGGGGGGGGTGGGGGGGGACTCCACGTACCGTTGAATGCGGCCCAGGGATTCGATGGCAAGTTACGGGTGGGCAGAAAAAGGGCGAGATCACCCTTCGCGAAGTTTCTAAACGAGATCTTCGCCTTCGCACGTTCGCGGTAGACTTTGCATTGCTTTTGCCACTTGTGGATGGTAGAGACCGTCTTTGCAATCACGTCTAAAAACCGGTCGTGGTCCACCGAGCGTAAAACGTCGACTGCAGCTGTCGGATCGGAAGCGTCCACCACCACCAGGGGAGATGGAGATGTTTCAGACGGCTGAACAACAACCGCGGATGCTGCTGCGTGCTTCGAGTTGTTGTTCCCGGTGACTGCCAGTGTGCGGGTGGTGCCCCGCTCGGATTCCTTGGGCGGCGCTGCTGTGGGATGATGAGAGACGGCCTCGCGGGCAAGAGCCAATGCCTTGAAATGCGTCGTGCGATACGCAATGGAAATCTCCAAGAGCTGCGCAACGAGCCTTGTGGCCTTCTCCGCCTTGTGTTCGAGTTCGAGTTTGGATGGCGACGCTCGGCCAGCCTGGACGTCTTCTTTAAGCACATTCAGCGCTCGCCGCGCATCTCGCAGGTCCCCCTCTACACGCTGGAGATCCGCCCGAAGGCCGGCGACGTCGGCCTTGTTCGCTTCGACCTGAAACGCAGCTTCCTTACGTTGATGTTCCGCGCTTTCCGCCACCATCGCTTGTTGTTGCTGTTGTTGTTGTTGTTGCAGCTCAGCGCTATTCAGCACAACCACCGCAGCAGCGACGTGGCCATGGCCATGTGGCTGCCGTGTGTGCTGTCCACCAGCGTCTGGCGCGCGTCTCGGCTGGATTTCGACGTCGGTTTGAGCGGCCGTCAGTACATTGTCACCAGAATTTCGAAGCGTCGCAATTGTCGCTGCGTTTCGTGTTCCAGCTTCTTCCCAGCTTCTCACCCCTCCTTCCCCGCGGCCTTGGGCCAAGGATCGAGGACGGTCCGCGGGTTTATTTTGTCCTGCTGCCTCTGAAAGTGCTTCACTCAGTTCTTTTCGTTGTCGCTCGACGATTGAAAGAAGGCTGGTGTATCGAACTTCCAAGTCCTGGCGGGCCGCAGCCTCGCCCTCTATCCGCATACGAGCCTCGTCTAGCTCGCGCTCAAACCGTTCTGCGCGTTTGTGTTCATCGTCAGCAGTCTTGAGTTGCTCGTTAAGACGAGCAATCTCGGCTTCAAAAGCACGGCGTTCTTCAAGATGTAAACTCTCTCTATCGGCCATCCTCCCTTCAAACTCGCGTGTGTCCTGAGGGAACTCTCCAGGAGTCCGTTCAGCTTCGTTATGTGGGACAAGCAAGGCAGCATTAGTGTGAGCGAGTTTCCACATAGTAAAAGACGCACAATGACTCCCTAATTCGGTTGGTCGAGATGATGAAAGAACTGCGGTGTCCGGTCACTCTCGCAATGAAGGAAAGAGCCAGGGACATACGTGGTTGTCGCACAAGTCCGTCAAAATCTGATTCGAACGCGTCCATTTTGCCTACCAACCCTTCGAGTTTCGTGCGGACCCCTCGGATGCGGACCAGTACCAAGTCGTTATCCTTCAGAGACACAGCATACCGCTCCAAATCTTCGAGATTATCCATCAAAGCTGTTTTATTGAGGTACTTCGTTCAAGGCTGGACCCCCGTGCTGGTGATAAAATGTGTACACACCTTTGATATCAGACCGCTCTAGAGTATAGTGATTGTCTGTATCCCTGACTTCGAAGGGGAAAAACTCGATCATATTACCCATTCCCACGAGATCAAGCGGAAGGCTGCCCTTCGTTTCGTTGAGAAACGCTTGACGACGCACGTTCTCCACGGCTCTTTTCACCATAAGAGTCGGACATACACGACGGAGTTTAGTACATACGACATGCTTGCCATCGCATCAGAGATGTTTTGACACGATTCGTAGAACATCCTTGCTACGAAGACAAATCAGGTCGGTTCCCTCGGAGAGTGACGGGTGATTTTTGATACCCACAGAATTCTTTTCGACGAACTATCTCAATGAGTGTGGCCCCGTATGCATATGTCAAGTCATGAAGTCGCTGAATGTCACGAAAAGGGTTCTTAGTTTCCAGCTGAGCTTCCAGTTCAAACAAGTCGGCGGGAAGGGCGACCAGATCACGATTGAGACCACTAATCTGACGAAGAGCATGCAAACACTGATCTGTGAACGCGTTCTGAGATACATGAGAGGAAGAAATAAACATGTGGATCCTCAGAAAGCACCTTTAACCCTATGATGGATATCAAGTTGTGCCTAATTGACATATCCGACTGGCGGAGCCCTACGAAAGTGTCGAAAACTATACACGGTATAACCGAAAACAATATGCCCTACCTTGGAGAACCGCCCCTACGTCCGCGACGGGACCTGGACGGGGGATGGGCAAATCATACGGGGCAACAACTAGTGAACCTAGGAATCACCATCAAGAACGGCCACAGCCTCTGAAGCTCTCCCTTGCATTTCACGGGACTCTTGATCTAACCTTTCGGCTTCATCCAAAAGTCTTATCGTAGTTGGGAAGAGAGTATTGCAATAAGATGCTCTAACTTACATAGTGTTAGACCGGACTAGTCGCACTTCAGCCGCGCCATCCACAAGCCGCTTCAGGGTCCATGCGGCGTGTTGAAAGCGTTCATGCAGGCCACCTTTGCGGCGATGAGTATATGCGGAGGAGACGAACTAGACGCCCTCATACCGTGAATCCTCTGACATGCAACCACCACGCGACGTATCCTGTCATTAGAGACGTAATATCCCAATGTGCGCGCGGGCCCGCCTGCATCCAACGCCATTCGGGCTGCAGACGATATGAAATCACGATGGATTGGGACGCGTGAGACCATTTCCATGTCAGCATCGACGCTGGCGATGAGAGAGGCTTGCATTTCCAGTTCTCGGCTTGCAACGGCGGCGACGCTGTTGAACACATTGGTGACATTGAGTAGATGAAGGTCGAGGGCGGTCGATGCGATTCGCAAGGCAGACTGTTGGTGCCGCAAGGAATCTAGCGTGCGACCGATCGATTGTTGGTGCGTCTGGGCTCCCCGATGGTAGGAAGCGGCCAACTCCGACAGGCCCTGTGATTGTCCTGTTATGATAGATTCTTTCCAGAGGTTGAGTGCGTCACTGGGGCTCAAAGGAGAAGTATACCTTGTACTATTGGTGGCTGCAACGGTGGTCGTACATGGAGAAGATTCAATACCTCATTGAGGTCATCATCCATGTAATATTGATTAAACACAAAGATGGTCTGTGCGGTGGTCAGAGCCGTACCTGTTACTGGTAAGGAACATGAAGCGAGGAAGACGTACCTGATCTTGCACGTCGTCAAGATCCCGAATATTTCCGGTTTCCAATCTCCTCCCATCTGAAAGGTATGCGAGGACAGCACCTTCTTCAATTCCTATCTCTTTGCAAAGAAACGTTTCCAGACTCCCGAATCTACCGACGAGGGTTCATTCAGAAGCTAAGCAAGCGGTATGTGCCAGCGCCATTCGAACTGTACCTGTCTATATCCAGAACTGTAGCAGTTGTCTGGCCCCATGCATGTCAGTGGAGATGCTCGCTACCTACGCGACGGGTGCGTACGTCAAATACTTCACCATCCTCAGCTCTACAAATCCGAAGCCGAGCCTCGGGCATGCCTCTCAGGCCGTGGAGAAGATCCAAGTTATGATAAACCACACAGAAGGGTTAGGGTTCGAATGCACTCAACCCCACACGTCTGAGATGGATGACGGTGACGGTTGCCGCGCTGATCATCAATCCGATCGTAATACGACAATCCAGGTATAGGTAAATCCATTTCCCCACCCAACGGATGCACCTCTCACAACTTGGCAGCAGAGATGCTTGTTCTCCCGGGCTCCTCAGCCCTGTCAGTTGCCAAACGCGCCGCCTTGCTGACCCAATGCCGCCGGAATGGACTCGCTGTCGTCTCTCTAGACGCCATTTATGTCCACCTCGTGCACAGCGTGAGCAAGGATGCCGAAGCCGAACTGCTCCAACTGGATTCACCATCGCGCCGGACGCTCGACTGCCTTTTGTCCTACGGAGATGATATCTCACTCCCGGGGACTCGGGGTGCGTTTGAAGATGGTTCAGCAGTAATATATGTCTTCCCCAGACCAGGATCTGTCTCTCCGTGGTCAAGTAAAGCTACGGATATCTCCCGGCTATGTAACATGGGCAATCACGTTAAGCGCCTTGAACGCGGCGTGGCCTTTGTCATCCAAATCAATGACGGCACTCTGTCTCAGCCCGACCTCGATGTACTCTCTCCATACCTGCATGATCGCATGACTCAGATCGTGTCGTTTGTGCGCCCTTCTCAAGACGACATTTTCCTGGAATTCCAGCCTGCCCCACTCCGCACGGTCGATATCTCCTTATTGGGAATCTCCCCGACAGAGAAGCTACAACGCGCGAACAAAGAACTTGGCCTTGCTCTCGCCTCGGACGAAATAAATTACCTTGTTGATGCCTTCATCTCAGGAAGCGATCCCATCGCACGCAACCCAACGGATGCAGAGCTTTTCATGTTCGCCCAAGTCAACTCGGAGCACTGTCGACACAAGATCTTCAACGCTTCCTGGACGATCGACGGGACGCCCCAGCCATCGTCCCTCTTCCAAATGATCCGTAACACCGAAAAATTGCACCCTACTGGTACCATTTCCGCTTACTCGGACAACGCCGCTGTCTTCGAGGGCGCTGTCGCACCACGTTTTGGCATCTCCTTCGTATTGCCCTCTTTACAAGCTCCCAAAGGCAGACGCCTGTACAGGGAGAGTGAGGAAGAGATGCCCGTGTTGATCAAAGTCGAGACGCACAACCACCCTACGGCCGTGTCGCCTTATCCCGGCGCGGCCACCGGCTCCGGGGGTGAGATCCGCGACGAAGGCGCCGTCGGACGCGGCTCACGGCCAAAGGCGGGCCTTACGGGCTTCTCCGTATCTAACTTGCTCATCCCGGGCTATACGCAGCCCTGGGAAGAAGACTTTGGCCGACCGGCCCACATCGCCAGCGCCCTAGATATCATGATCGAAGGGCCTCTCGGCGCAGCAGCGTTCAACAACGAGTTTGGCCGACCTGCGCTGACGGGCTACTTCCGCACGTTTGCGGAGCGTGAGCCTGGTGAGAACGGCGCGATACGGGGCTATCACAAGCCGATAATGCTCGCCGGTGGTCTGGGCACCGTGCGTCCTCAGTTCGCGCATAAATCTAAAATCACTCCTGGCGCGAAGCTCGTCGTGCTCGGCGGGCCGGGGATGCTGATCGGCCTTGGTGGCGGCGCGGCGTCGAGCCAGGCTCTGGGCACAGGCGATGCAGGGCTCGACTTTGCGTCCGTGCAGAGGGACAACGCAGAGATGCAGCGGCGGTGCCAGCAGGTCATCGATGCCTGTGTGGACCGCGGCGCAGACAACCCCATTCAGAGCATCCACGATGTCGGCGCGGGCGGGCTTTCCAACGCGTTGCCCGAGCTCGTGCACGACTCCGGTTTGGGCGCGACGTTCGAGATCCGTGATGTGCCCCTCGCGGATACATCCCTCTCGCCAATGGAGATATGGTGCAATGAGTCGCAGGAGCGGTACGTCTTGGCGGTCGACCCTGCCCACGAGGATGCGTTCCGCGCCATTGCGGCGCGCGAGCGCTGTCCGTTCGCCGTTGTCGGCATCGCGACCGCGGCTGCCGAGCTGGTAGTGACGGACCGCCTATTCGGCAACGACGTGATCCACCTGAAGATGTCCACGCTGTTTGGCAAGCCACCGAGGATGGCGCGCGTCGACTCGACACGTGCCCCGGGTCGCGTCCCGTTCGACGCAACGCTCGCCACGTATCTCCCCACAGAGCCCCAACTGCCCGTGCGACTCGTAGAGGCTGTCTCTCGCGTGCTGCGTCTGCCGAGCGTTGGCTCCAAGGCATTCCTCATCACCATAGGCGATCGGAGCATCACGGGCCTCGTGGCGCGCGACCAGATGGTCGGCCCATGGCAGGTGCCCGTTGCCGACGTCGCCGTGACGTGCACGTCGTTTGGTTTTGACGTACGAGTGGGCGAGGCGATGGCGCTGGGCGAGCGCACGCCTCTCGCGCTTCTCTCTGCACCTGCCGCGGCGCGAATGGCGGTCGCAGAGGCGCTCACGAATCTTGCTGCTGCGCGCGTACGTGACCTCCAGCGCGTCAAGCTGAGCGCAAATTGGATGAGCGCGGCGAGCGTGTCCGGCGAAGGGGCCGCTCTGTACGCGGCGGTGCGTACGGTCGGGATGGAGCTCTGTCCGGCTCTCGGCGTGGGCATTCCGGTTGGGAAAGATTCCATGTCCATGGCTATGCGATGGCGCGATGGCAAGAGCGGCGAGGAACGTGCCGTTACCGCCCCGCTGTCCCTCATTGTCACAGCATTTGCTGGCGTGGAGGACATTGGCGCGACGTGGACTCCGCAGTTGCGCACGGATGTGGAGGGTCCAACTGTACTCGTGTTCTTTGATCTCGCTCATGGGAAGCAGCGGCTGGGCGGATCCGCACTGGCGCAGGTGTTCAGGCGAATTGGTTCAGAGGCGCCAGACGTCGAGGATCCACAACTGCTAAAAGCATTTTTTAATGCATGCCAAGCGGTGCGGCAGAGCGACCCGGAGCTCGTACTGGCCTATCACGACCGTTCAGACGGTGGTCTCTTCACAACTGTGGCAGAGATGGCGTTTGCGGGACGTGTTGGAGTAGAGATCAACCTGGATGCATTGCGTCACGTCGACAGCCCAATCGAGGCGCTCTTTAACGAAGAGCTCGGTGCAGTTATGCAGGTACAGGAATCGCAACTCACCCGCCTCGTAAAGGTTTTTATCGCGCATGGCTTTGAGTCAACGTCAATCCACGCCATCGCCTCGGTGCTTTCAGGCTCCAACGAACAGCAGCTTTCAGTTGTGCATGGCGGCCATCTCATATTTTCTAGCAGTCGTTCCGTCCTTCAACAGCTCTGGGCGGAGACCTCGTTTCAGATGCAGTCTCTACGCGACGACCCCGATTGCGCCGCAGAAGAGTTCGCCCTGATCGCGGACGAGTCGCACACCGGGCTCACATACGAACTCACATTCACGCCCGCGCTGAGCCGTCCCCTCTTCCGCCGACCCAAAGTGGCCATCCTGCGAGAGCAGGGCGTCAACGGGTATGCTGAGATGGCGTGGGCGTTTACAGCCGCGGGGTTCGACGCGGTCGACGTGCACATGTCTGACCTCATCACGGGTGCCGCGGATCTGGCCGAGTTCCGCGGGCTCGCTGCCTGCGGCGGATTCTCTTACGGCGACGTGTTGGGCGCCGGCGCGGGATGGGCGCACGCCGCGCTGCTTCATCAAGGCGCGCGGAAAGCGTTTGAAGCGTTTTTCGCGCGTGAGGACGCATTTGCACTAGGTGTGTGCAACGGGTGCCAGTTCCTAAGCCACATGCGCGAAGTAATTCCGGGCGCGGAGCTGTGGCCGCTGTTTAAGGCGAACCGCAGCGGACGGTTTGAGGCACGCGTTGCGCTCGTTGAGGTGGCGAACAACTTGGCGACGCAGAGCTCGGTCTTTCTCCGCGACATGGGTGGTTCGCGATTACCAGTGGCAGTGGCACATGGCGAGGGCCGCGCGGAATTTGCTCCAGGTGCGCTGGAAGCCTTCGATGCAGGGGCACTCGGAGCGGTGCGATACATTGATGGTGCGGGTAAACCGACGGAAATGTACCCTCTCAACCCGAACGGGAGCCCAGGTGGCCTAACGGGGGTACAGACGCCGAGTGGGCGCGTACTTGCATTGATGCCCCACCCGGAGCGAGTCGTCAAGCTGGAGAGTAATAGCTGGTATCCACCGCAAATGAAAGAGACGTGGGGTGGGGTGGGGCCGTGGTTCCGATTGTTCCAGAATGCACGACAATGGTGTGGATAGAACCAAGTGAGCCATTTCAACTCGACTCGCCCTTTTGGGAACGCGGCTGATATTTGTTGCTTAGATTAGAAATTCTGTACTGAGAACGTGAATATGAATATGTACGAGAGTAAATCGTATGATAATGACATCATACTTGCTACACTGTCATCGTGAAAAGGCCAAGGCCACCTGCCGAAGAGACAAAATTCCGCCTCTCCAACGCGTCATGGAATGCGTCACCACTGGTCACGGGAGCTTGTGGCAAAGGTGTATAAGAGTGGGGTATGTCGCTACATCTTCACTATTATCGTATTAACCTCTATCCTTCACTCCGACCATTAAATCATGTCCTCCAACAACAACAATGAACCTTCGTATGTATCCATCGGCAGCACTGCTTCTTTTGAAGACGTGTTTCTGACATTGCTCGTTGATAGCAAAACCTCCGGCCAGTTCCACTCTCTGAAAGGCACGGTCGTCGAGACGATCGGTGACGTTACTGGTGCGAAGTCCTGGACCGAGTCTGGCAGGCAGGAGCATGCCGCTGGCGAGAGCGAGCACGACGCTGCTCAGGCCAAGGGATATGTTGAAGGCACCAAGGACCGTGTTACCGGAAAGAAGGATGCCGTTGTTGGCGCTGTATCTGGCGACCGTAAGCAGGAAGCGAGCGGTTTGTAGTTTCACCCGTTTGCAAATGCAAGTGTTAACGAGCCCATGCTCACAGGTAACATTCGGAATGAAAAGGGACAGGGTCAACAGGAACTTAACCGCCCCACCTAAATCATGCACATCTGTCTAGTCGTTCTGTTTACGTTTACGTAGACGGGATGTCGCATAAATTACAATTGATATGATGTAGTAACAGTACAGTAGTTGTACTACTGTAGTAGTAATGAGTACCTGGTACCTGAAGCCGAATTAAAATCGAGTCGACTCTGAATCACTCGCAGTTCGCTCGTATGCGTGGCGCCACAATCGGCCCGGCCCGTTGAAGTTCGGTTCGGCATTTCCCGTCGGGTGATTCGCAGTTCGCAGTTTTTGGCCAATGACAAGCTAGAACACTCTGCACTGCCCCGAGTCATTGCGCTCTCTGCTCTCCCTTCCTCTACCCTTGCTTACCACCATCATGACCACCGTCTCCCCGTTCGCCCGTAGTAGTGCCTTTGATGAGCCGCGCCTACAAGGTCGTGAGCAAACTGTACGTATCGTGTTCCAGTATCAATGCTGGAACTGGAGACTCAGCAATATCCGCTAGATCGAGGAAATGTACAGTGTACCTGAGAGTTTCCTGGAGATAGAAGTGCGGAATCCCCAGACTCATGGTGCGTAACTATAACTATGTCTATGCTATCCGACGTCTATCCTTGACAATACATATTCAGGATTCGGTCGTAAAATGTACACTGACTACGAGGTGGTGTGCAAGGCACGACCTTCGTCTCTTTGTTATCCTCACCTACTTACGAGAGCCGTTCACATGTCTATATCTCCCGCTACGCAGACCAATATTCCCGCTTTCAAGCTACGCCACTCTCTCGTGCGCCGGCGGTACTCAGACTTTGAGGCATTCCGCGATATCCTTGAGCACGAATCTACCCGCGTGAACATCCCCCCGCTCCCTGGAAAAGTTTTCACAAACCGTTTCTCAGATGAGGTCATTGAGACTCGACGGGAGGGCCTCGAGCGCTTCCTTAGCGTCGTTGCAGGTCATCCGCTACTCCAGGTGCGTGGGGATACCGCCTTTTTGGACTACTTTGTGAGACTGACGCCATTTTGGTTGGGATAGACTGGCAGCAAGGTCCTATGCGCATTCCTTCAAGACCCGGATTGGGACAAGTCACAATGGGCATGAGTTGTCGAGGTGAGCGATGAAGAGGCCTAGTTGATTGGCATATATACAACATGCCCCGTATGTTCACTGTTATGGATTCTATCCGATTTCCCTCATTCCCTTACTTGTTTCATTCTCGGTGCATTATGTAGAAATGATTAGGACAGTTGTACAGCCTTTTTTTTGAAATATCCTCCGCGGGGATATGAGGAGAAAGAGCTTGCGAGTGTAACTTTGAATTTGCTGTACCATACCAATAACTCTGGGGGTGGGATACTACTTAGTGCCGGCTGCATAGTGGAAATGGCCCTTTTGATTTTGTTGCAGTGCCCGACCCGGACCCCATCTTGGGGACTTGGGGAATGCCTGAAAAAGGTATTTTCAGCCCAACCAGCCAACCGTCGATCCTTAATTACAATCTCGTCTTACGTAATCACAATGGGGTGATTTCTACTAGCCACTAGCACGAGCATTAACTCAGCTGGCCACTTGAGACTCAATGCGCAAGTGTACGACATACACGAAGGTGGTACCCGTGTTCGAGCGGGTAAAACATGGAACGCTGCGCAACCGCGCACCGTCGATGTGCCTGGCAGCGCCTCCCTGAGAAACCATGGGGCCGAGATCAGCTAATACTGGTACTACTGTACTGTAAATCTATCTCTGGCTATGGCTTCATGACAGGACTTTCGGTCCCGTCAAGAAGTGAAGTGCAAGTACCTATGGCGTGCCTCTCCGCGGGCGCGGGTGCAGAGTGGTGGGAACAACAACCGTATAACAAGCACACTGTACTTACCTACCTACCTACCTACTGTATTGTATTGTACGTGCCCCCTGGATCTGTTATCGAACGAGAAGTTAAGGGAGAGAACCTGAGCGGGAAAGGCGCCAGCCAGCCAGTGGACAGACGTCTGTATCTCTGTTTCCTGTGCGGTCTTTGGTCCAGCGGGCGGGGGGGACCAGCTGGCTGGGATTCAGCTCATACTATACTAATCAATTATAATTATAACTTGAGCTCGCGACTTGCGATTTGCGACCGACTTCAGTTGGCGTTGGTTTCAAGGCTACTCTTGTCGTGCCGTGGTGTCACAGTGGCTCGGTGAGCAGCCAGCAATTATGTTGTGTGTGGGCATGGGCATGGGCATGGGCATGGGCATGGGGGCCTAAAAGGTATGCTGTGGCGGCCGGTCTGCGGTCTGCGGAGCGGCGCGACACCGTGCACTGCACTGGCAAGAGAGGCCCCACCCCAGTTGGTTATGGTTATGAGAGCTCGGCTGGAAAACTCGGATGCGGTACCGGATGCACGCTAGTTGCGGCTCGCAGCCGGGCTAGCGCTTTCCACAACCAACGAAAGACCGAGGGACGAAGATGTGGAACGGCGCATGCACGGCGGGTTTCGACACGCAGCACAAGCATTCAAATTGGGTCGGGGTCCGCGCACGCGTCTCCTGGCAAACAGAACGGGTATCTCTCGATGTTACGTTCGGGCTAGGTGCGCCAGAGTGAGTCTCCAGAGTGAGTCAGATCCCGGCGGGGTCGGCCCGTTACATATATAACTGCGACCGACTACAAGTTGTTGCCCCCCTACCCCACCGGCAAATTAGTAGCCTGTCAAAAACCGTTTGATCCGAGGAATAAGTTAATAACTGAGGATGATGAGGTATGGTTTTCCCGGGGCGCCACTTATACAGCAAATTTTTGAGCCAACGCCACGCTTCCTCAATGGCGGCGCGCTCGCTTATATTATTGTACAGTACAAAATACGATGTCGGGGCTGCATGCCGGTCACGGTCACATTTGGATTATGGTATGGATTCGTTCGATATAGTTGCAGTGCTGTCGTGCTCTAATAATGTACCGTACTGTACCGTAAACCTAGAGCTACCGTACACGTCTCATTTGCCACATCGTTTGTTGCATGTACGTAGCTGTTACTGCTACTGCTGTGTAATAACAACTTAAACAACAACCCCATTTACACAAACCATCATTCGTCTCGTCTTGAATCTCAGGCCAAGTCACATTATGAATGAATAACGGCCTGGTGATGACCTTTCCTTTCGGCCCTTCGCCCCTTCGTTTATATTTTTTACCAAGCGATAGAGCAAGTCCAAAGTCAACTCGGCGAGCGATCGATCGGTGATTCCACCAATACCAATAACCCAGATTCGGATTTAGCTGATGCCATTCAATGGCTCAACGCGTCGAGCATTAACCGACCGATGCGTTGCGGCTAATAAGTTAGGTTATATTAGGCGCGCGCACACACACTCTGAATCAGGACGTCCTGAAAGAAAAAAAAAAATTGCCAGTTTGACTAGAACAACACCAACACAAGCAGTAGTCGAGTCTTATGGTGGCATAACACTGTATCTGGGTCGTCCCGCAGGGACCAAGTCACTAGGCCAGGAACACGCAGATCGTCGTGATGCGATACGAAAACACGATGACGTGGGTCGCGACGACCCCACAAGCAAGGGGGGGGAGGCAGATCATCCAAACAGACAGACGTAAAGACAGACGTACAGACGCACAGTACAGTGCCGTACCATAAGTCGTCATTGACATGCCACCGTAATTTTAATTTACCGCGCGCATTCAAAACAGCACGATAAACAAATTAAAATGGCACTAGCACAGAATTAGTGGCTTTTTTTTTTTTACCGTTCTACAACCGACTGATTGAATTGACAAGTGCCAAGTGATTCATGGAAAAACAAGGTTCGTCCATCATCATCATGCATAACTGTACAAGTACGTAGTAGTTAGCACCACGAAAGAAGCGAAAAAAAAAAGGACTAGCCGAGGCACTCCTCTGTCCTATCCTGTCACTTGTCACTTGTCTGTGCACGTCCAACCAACGTCCAACGTCCGTCCGTCCGTCAACTTGCCTATCCCTATCCCTAAAACAGCTTCGTTCCTGGTCAGGGCCGGGCCCCGGGGGCCCGAGTAGCAGAAAAGGGAAAAAAGCAAATTGTCAAATTGTGTAAATCGGAAAAAAATCGATGCTAATGCTGTAAGTCACAGATTTGAATTCATCACGTCGGGGGAGGCGGGGGGGGCTGCCAGTGTTCCTTCGTTCCTTCACTGCTAGTGTACATAAGGTGAAAGGAAACATGCACGGGAACCATGACGGGTTGTCCACGGAAGGAAGAGAAAGAAGAAATGAGCGATGACAGCGGGAGGGCAAGACGTCTGCCCTTCATTCAAAGAAGCAAATTGAGGCAACGTTTACGGTACGTTCATCTATGATAAAGCGCCACTTGTTGTTCGCATTTTTGGTAGATTTTCCCCGGAATATTAAATGAGATTTTACAATATATAAGACATAGACGTGAACCGGAAAGGAAAGTAATAAGTCATAAATGCCAATCTAAACCCCCCAAAGACGCGCAAACACGACGTTACCAACTGTCTGTAAATGACCGCTCGGCATAAGGCAGAAACTCACTTGGGTACGACGTAATGAGGTACAAGATACGTACGACGAAATACGTCTGTGTGAGCGCATGCATTGCGACAGGTAAGGACAAGAAATCGAGAGGGTAAGGATAACCGCGAAATGCGCTGCCGCATGCCTAAGCGACCGGATCGGAAAGAGCCAAGAAAAGAGTTTCCACACAAAAGAGAAATCAAAAACAGGCAACAATATGTAGCGCAAAGAATGGAACAATGTCGTTTGGCGGCGGAAAAAAAAACTTGGGGTAACATTCAGCGCCTGGGGGCGAGGGATAGCGAGTGAAGCTTGTTATGAGAAAGTGGGGAATAAATAAAAGGACTCAACAAGGCAAGGCCGATGTAGATGGTGCATACAGATGTCAGGGATGGAGTTGCGCAAAGAGGGACGAAGAAAAAAGAGTGTTATGGGAAGGGGAATGAGAAATGAGATATAGAGAGCGAGAACGTGGGGACATTGCAGCATTTGATATTCGTGTCTTGTGGGCCGGGCATTGTTGCCAAGCGGGGTGGCTCAGTTACAAGAGGCCGCATTCCCGCAAATGGATTTGCAAAAGAATGTCCGAGATGGCGTTTAGGACGACTAACAGATCAATTTCAGTGGGAACTTGGTGGAACGAGAACAAGACGTACATCGGATTTGATTCGTGTCTGTTGCACAAGTATAATGCGCATATATCTGCTTTGTTGCGGCGCTTTGGTTGAGGCTGACAAAGCGCTGGAGCAGATACTCGCAAGCGGCGTTGTAATCGGCGCCGCCAGTATAATCAGGGAAGTAGTCGCCCAAAGGAGATCGTGGAAGCTTTTCGGCAAACAGATCGATCTTGTTGAGGAATAATATCTGAAAAAATATCGGATGAAACCAACCAACGACGCAATGACAAAATAGCACGTACAATGGATGTTTTGACGAACCAACGAGAATTGCATATCGAGTCGAAGAGTGTGAGTGCCTCTTGCATGCGATTCTGACAAAGGCTGTGTCGATGATCAAGACATCGGGCAAAGGGAGAGGACATACCACACTCTCATCTTCATATAGCATCTGGTCATATTCGCTGAGAGAGACCAAAAAGACGAGGGCAGTGACGTTCTCGAAACAGTGAATCCACTTTTTTCGTTCACTGCGCTGGCCTCCTACGTCGAATAACTTGTACGTAAGCTCGCCAATCTTGAAGGCGGTTTCGGTGATGCCGGTCGTCTTGACACGACTACGGAGAATATCCTGATCTGTGGGCATATAACGGGGGTCGGCCATGCGGTCGATGGCTCCAAAGTAGTAGACGGCCGAGTCGTTGAGTTGGAACTCGCGGGAACGGTTGACAGCTTCACGGACGCCGGGGTCACGCCATAGACCCTTGACAGCATCGGCGAGGTCTCCGGGGAGGATGTCAGACTCTATTTGCGGGGGTAATGAGAGGATGATGGCACGGCGAGGGTCATTCTGGGGCGAGAGGGAAATGTCGAGTTGAGGCATGGCTTCGAGGATGGCGCGCATAGACTGGATAGTGTTGGAAAAGATGATCTCCTTGTAGGACTCACGCTCCTGTTCGGTGTAACCGCCGTGGTGGATGAGCTTCATCTGCTTGAGGACGGTCGACTGGAGAGTGTGAGAGGGGGATCACATCGCAATCATCATCGGACAGGGAGGCTCGGACTCACCTTGCCAGACTCGCCGGCGCCGAGGAGGAGCATTTTTATCTCGTTCTTGGCCATGACTTTGTCCCGTCTGAGCTGGTTCTCAATCTCCTCATTGCCTATGTGGAAAAGCGGTGAGCGTAGAGGGGGGCCGACGAAAGGGGAACACACGCACGAGCTCGGGCCTCTTCGTCGACATACGCGGACTGGACACAACCCATTTCGGATTCTGAGGAGGGAAAAGAGAAGAGAGGGCGGGAGGAAGACGAAGGAAGAGAGGGCGGGTGATCAAGGGATGAATGGAAGGAATGGTAAAGCGAGGTAACTCGTGAACTGAAAATGGACCGTCCACCGGTGGCTTGACAAACATTTCAAAACACTCCTCTGCCACTGCGCGCTCGCTGGGCTTGTTGCCTGTTGCGCCCTCCCCGCACACAGATCGTTTCATCTCGAGAGTGAATGTCCTTCTTTCCCCGATCGGCACCGGATATTCCATCACCCATCAATGAGCCTACTCGAATACGTATCCCATCCTCCTTATCCATCCATCCCTCTACCACCTCCCCCGACGGGCGTGTTTCGTCGTCGTCGACGCGCGCGTTCCTGGTCACTCCCTTCTCTTATCGTCCACGTCCAACTAGACGCCCCCGCCTCCACTTCTGGTCACCGGGGCGCACGAGCGCACCTTATTNNNNGCAAACGCATAATCATTCAACGGTCATCATCAACTACGCCTGCCGTCACTGTCAACGGTCTAGATGGGTAACATACAGCCAAGTCCGTTTATTGGTGGCACCACGTGAACGTGCGTGAGCCATGAGCCACAATATGCAGACCTCGTGGCTCTCTCTGTTTTCTCCAGAGGTTACACGCGGGTAAAGGCACCCAGGGAATGGAATGACGACGCGCTCAGCACGTCGATTGCGCTATCTCCGCGTTGACACACGTCACACTGGATCCTCGCACAACCGGGAGCTTCCGCCACTACTAATCTTACACCTAGTTTTCAGTCCTGTCAATTAGCCACGTCTTCTCGTACGATAATGTGATAGACGTCGTTTGTTGATGCTAGATCCTTCCCAAACGTTGATGCCATCACCCTTGACCCTCGATGTGGTCCGAGAGGTGACCCTAGTTTTCCCACGCACAGCGCATGCTTCCTTGGTGCCTTGCAACGTTTTATGTTTTTTATACAAGGCAATAGCTTCGGCTGTGTGGACAAATGCTGATCGTCTCGTACATGAAAATGAAAATGGGCGCAGACGTGTTGTCCAATTAATCAGGAACAAGAACCTCTTTCGTTCGTAATCATATGACGGCACAAAGCAACTTCCAAACTTTTATACAGCATGGGGTAAAAAAGAAAGAAAGAAATAGGAGCATATAATAATCAACCTCGTATTGTTGGACAGTGTCGTACCCGATGGGCACGGTGTTACTGGCAACTCGTACAGCTTGTCTTTGCGAGATCGTAATCACTTGTTGGCAACGGCAGCAGGCAAGTCTACGACACGCCCGACAACGCTATACCGCTTCCTGCGCGCGCCCAAAAATGTCAACATGACAACGCCCAAACAAGAACACCCTGGGGGAGGTAATAACACGCACGTAAAGAAAGCGTGCCAATCATTGAGCGTCTTGACATCCTTCTCGTCGAGCGTGCTCCAGTCCGGCACCGCATCCTCGGTCTTCAAGCTCGACATCCCAAGCGCGCGCGACGCGTCCTTACCCGCAAAGAGCGCGTACGACCCGCCGGGCCCGTACGTGTCCCGCTTCCGCGACACATCAAATACGGTGCCTATCACACACAGCCCGCTCAGATACACGATAAAACAACGACAACATCGAGATACGATAAAATCCGAGAGGGAGAAGGGCGTGGGGCGTGCACGCGGCGGACAGGACACACACAAACGCACCTTTGATGGCAACGTACACCGGCATGCCCGGGTCCCGTCCGTCAAACGCCCTGAGCTCCTCCTGCGTGAACGGGTCGTCCTTGGGCGGTGCCAGATCCGTGCGTTCGGCCTGCATCATGGTTGTCGTTCCTGCACTATTGGCACTGTCACTGCTGCGCTGTTTTTCGTCGGGCCGTGCTATTGTTGGGTTTGCGTCTGGTGATGGTGTTGGTGCTGAGGTTGCGTCGATGTCGGTGTCAGCGGCGAAGAGGCGTTGGAGCAGGATCGCGAGTGGGATCGCGAGCACGAGTCCGTAAAGCGCGACGGTGCCGAGGAGCGAGGATGGTGTCATCACACCACCACACAAACACACACACTTTTGCGCCCCACCCCTTTTTTTCGTTTCCCGTTTTCTTCTTTTATCCCCGGATGGGGATGAGCGAATGATGAATGACACACTTGGGGATGGGATCGGGACACGTAAGCACAGCACAGCCAGCAGCGCACAAGCCATGATTACTGATTATTGACGACACGGCCATCGCCGCCGTTGCTGCTCGGCTTCTTGCGGGCTCCGGTAGTTGCAGTTCGTTATCCATTCCGGGCTAACCCGGCGCCGGAGCCCCTCGGACGTGCGCCCCGGGCTCTCTCCCCATCCCGGATCCAAGAAACGACTCGAAGGGCCTCCGTACACCCTTTGCGGGTGCAAGAAAACAAAACAACGATAGACCATAACAAATAGCATATGCATAACTTTCGATCGTCATCACTGCGCCGCGCATGGCACGGACGGAACTCGCAGCGAGTTTTCGCGAAGTTTCTTTCTCTAGTCATCATCCGTGCCCGTGCATCCGTATCGTGCCCGTGCTAGTCCGTTGCGATTTGCGATTAAGTTAAGTTTTTTTTTTATTGGTGTTTTGGAGAATGTAGAATGGATAAGCTGTGCGTGTTTCACAGTGTATGAGAATCTCCGGGAGCTCAGTCCACCGGCGTTGACTCAGTCGACAAGGCAGGGCTTGTATCATCTAGCAACGATGTCTGTCAGGTTAGGCAGCCGTGGAATGAAATGAAAATGCAGATTACAGATTAGATAATCTCAGATAGCATATGTCTTAACGTATAAATAAACGCCTAACTGCTTTTGCAAAAGTGCAAAAGCCAAGTCTTTTTTTTTATACAGTAACGTTTAACGCTCCAATCACACACTTTCTCTTTTTCGAATCCGTGTTAACCTTCACTTTCACTTCCGGATTTTTTTTTTTGGATCCCACAACCCCAAACTGATATGATATGATGGGGTGAGCAGCACCGGGGTTCAACGGTCTTTTATCTTTACATACATATCTGATCGAGTGTGGCTTGCGCCACTCCGAGTCGCTACACCCGTCCGGAACAGGGGAATCGTTTAATCGCCCCCGCTCCACAGCCAACCAGCCATCGCCATCACACGCCGCGCACTGCGTTGCGTGTGGCATGCGGCAGAGGAGGAGTACATTTTTCTCCGTCCGTCTCCGGGTTTTTGAATTGGCAATTGGCAAATTCAAAAAAACAAAGAGGCGAGCGAGCGAAAAAGAAAGTGGGGCAGTGGTTAAATTTAAGATTTTATTTATTCCGGCGAGAAGCGAGAGAAGCAGCAGAACCTAAAAGACGTGCGTTATGGAGGAGCGTATACTCTTTATGATGGTACAGTGTGTCGGTATGTATGTACATGCGATAGGGAGAAAAGAGAAGAAGGGGCGAAGCGGGCTCAGACGAATCAGATCGTGTACATGGGGGTGGTGCTTAATTTTACCCCCCCCCCTCCTTGCCTGCCCGTACGCGTAAAACGTACGTTGCACTATGTTCCAGGAAATAGGCGGTCCATCCCGACGTCACCCTGAGACGCGAGAAAGGAAAAGCAAAAAAAAGATTCCGAGGTGGGATGAATCACCACTTGCCCCACGGAACGGCCATCTCGGTATCGGGAGGCGGCGAGAACAACGCGAGCTTTGGCACCGTCAGCCCGGCGTCCAACTCCTCGTCCAAGTCCGCATCCTCGTCGTGCGACGACGGGCACCCCCACGGCGAGATCGGGTATCCATCCGCCGCCGATGGTGGGGGCGGCGCGGGAGGCGGCGCGGCAGGACGGAGGTGGGTCAGGCGGTGAGGGTGCGGCAGTGGCATGGGCGATCCTGTGCGCGAGGTGGGCGCCGAATCTACCAGGTGGGGCGGCGGGACGTAGAGCGGGGCAGGCGACGGGGGTGCCTCGTCTGCGTCTTGCATCGTCGTCGTCGTCGTTACCGACATCGCCGCTGGGGACTGCCCGGTTGGCGGCGGCGGGGAGGGAGGGGTTGGCGAGTCGCGTGCGGGGCGGCGTGGGGACACGATGGCTTCGAGGGAGGAAGTGCGGGAGTGCGTCGGGGTGCTGGAGCGTTGAGAGGCGGTGGTGGTGCCGTTAACGTGTGATGGGTATGCACTCTCCGCGCGCACGCGTTCCTTCTCGACGAGACGGAGGGCGGCCTTGAGGGCGGCCTTCTCAGCGTGCACTTCCTTGAGCTCGTCCTCTGCTTCGGCGCGCTTGATGCGCTCTACCGCCACCATCTTATTCGCCTAGATGTGTCATCGATATCGTCAATTAGAACGAAGCCGGGCGCGATTGCAGAAAGAGACACGAACTTCCTCGAATAGCGCCTGGCTCAGATTCTCAAGTTCACCTTCCAGCTCTTTCTTCTCGTGTGCGATCTTCTCCGACTTGCGTTTCTCGCTCAAGAGTTGCCCACGCAGTTCCTCGAGCTCACCGTTTGCGTCTGGCAAGGGCGCAACGAGTGACGGCAACGACGCAGATGTCAAATGACCCGCTGCTGGGTGTGGCGCCCGCTGCGGGCGTGCTGATCGTAGAGGCGGGGAGTTTGGCGGCTGCGTTGGCGTGGTGCGCCCATTCCCCGAGCCCGAGAAACGGAAACGGAAGAAGCGCGAGTCGTTCTGGATTGTAGGGGCAGGGGAAGATGTACGACTATCGTGTTCAGAGCTGGGCGAATCAGGAGCACCCTGTGCCTCATTCTCATCGATGCTCGTCTGATGGGAGTGAGATGCGGCAAGCGACGGCACCGCAGGAGACGGTGTCCGATGGAGTGAGCTCGTCTCGCGCGAAGAGCGACGCCAGCCAACATCCTTGGGCAGTGAGCTATTTCGCAGCGCATCCTCGAGCATCTCGTTATTCGCCAATGCGAGTTTGAGATTCGATTCGGCGAGTGTTAGCTGCGTCTCAAGATCCGCAGTCGCATGATAGGACGATTTGAGCATCGCGCACTGTCGGGTGGTCAGTATGACTTCGGACAGCATCAATGGGGCCCATACCATCTCTTCGACTCTGGCCATCATGCGGCTGAGGGCCTCGCGAAGATCTTCTTCCTGGCCTTGCCGCTGCACTCTCTTGCAGTCACGCAGTTCCTCGTCAACGGAACTGAAGTAACTTTCATTTTTAACAGCATTAGCGCTATATGTGCGCTGGGGGAGGGGCCTTGAGTCGGAAGAGAACATGGTCGTAGGGGAGTATAAGGTGTGGCCTAGGGCGGACGCGTTTTCTCGTTGCCTGTTGCCTACATCCGCATTAGCCCAGTTCGCTCTCCCAGCACGTGCCAGTATAAAAAGTGATTATTTATTGTGCATGGGGGGCGGGCCCGAAAGGCTTAATTATAGAAACAAACCATCACTCTATTATCCCAGTTATTTTCTCCTTCTCATAGTGTCTGCGTCCCCCTTTTTCGTCTCAAGCTGACTGGCACGTGCCCTTTCATCTGCACATCCCCCATCCAATTCAACCGGAGGTGGAACCAATGTCTTGGCACTGCGGGGATGACGTTTGACCCGCGCAAAGATGCCCACATTCCGATCTCTAATGAAATTGATGAGAACCATTGGCCACGAAGGGTGCGAGGGTATTATGTCGTAGAACTCCGGGGCGAGGGCTCGCAGTGCTGGGAGCCGGGTCCATGGCACAGAGGGAAAGTCATGGTGTTCGTTATGATAGCCAACCTGGTGAAATGTTTTTACTCTGGCTTCATGAGAACTCCCAAGGCGACCACTACTCACGTTATAGGCAAAGATGTTCAGCCAGCCATAATAGGAGTATGTCTCTTGTTGCAAATTGTCCCAGACGTAATGCTCGGCAATGAAATGACCCGCCAGCGGATGCAAACTGCCGGCCCAGAAGCTGGACATGACGAGATAGATCAACATGCGCAGTCCGCCCGGGACAAAGGTAACGAGCAGAAAATCAAAGGCCAACTGGACGACCACGCTAACAAAGTGCCAGTATGTTAGCTTCTGAGAGCGGACAAATCCCGGGCGAAGAGCGTAAAAGAGGATCTGAAAGGTGCTGTTTCTGTAAGGAAGTTTCGTTGAAAGATAAAAGGGGACGTGAACACCAACCAAAAGAACACCTTGCCGAGCACGTTGTTCAAGCACAGAAGCTCCATTCGCGTGGGGAGATCAACGTCGATACCGTCTTCTCCGAGGTATTTGTGGTGCTCCAAATGGTACCCCTACAATGTCCGAACGTGAGACGGCAAAATCTGCATCATCATCGCAAACATGTCCCTCACTTTGAAAGATATGGAGTATGGGAGCCCGATGGGCAAATTAGCAAAGATTGCCAGGACCTTGTTAGCTTTCACGCCTTTAAATGCCAGGTTGTGGGTAATTTCGTGAATTGCGAGAAATAAATTATGATTGGTGGTGCCTCCAATGACATACGACACAGCAACAAATTTCCAGGAGAACGGGTGGGTATCTCGGAGTAAGAATGCCACTGTGAGTTGAAGGATCACGACTGCGAGAACAATATATTTTGTAAGTGGTTCATGGCCCATAAGTTTGGTGACCTGGGAAGATGGTCAGAATATATGTCTTCGAGGAGGAGGCTGGACGTAAAGGGGACGATTTCATGCCGAGGGCCTAGTAATGATCCAGAGAAGTATTTCGGACCACAAGAACAAACCGAGCAGGAAAATTACAAGTAACGTAAATAAAACTCCGAATCCATATGCGCCATGCTTGCGCGGCGAGATGCAAGGGGGAAAAAGGCAGCAGGTGAGTTGGTACGCACTTCCGGGTGTGCCTTCATAATGACCATGCGCCTTGAGCGGTGAGGTTCTTCGGTCATCAGCCAAAGAAAATCTGAAGGATCATGTGGTTTTGGGCCATAAATATCCTGGAGGTCTTGCGAACATGGTATCTCGGTGCGCCTAGGTAACAATATTGGTAGTTGTTTGCCCTCTGGAAGGCTTTCTGCTCCACCAAAAAGGCTAAAGTCTACGAAAAACGTCTCAAAATGCTACGCATGAAGAAGCTCCATGATAGTATTTACCTATTTCCCCATCACTGGGAATATTTGGAGTTGGTGCCATAGCAGCTCCAAAGCGCGACGTGAGAAGAAGAAATTAGTCGGTCGCGAGAAATCGATTATGTAATGGTCGCGTCACAGCCGCGGACGCGTCCACTAATATAAGTACGCGTCTGTCATTTCACCATGTCTGCCGTGCCCGTCCCTGCTAGGTCTCACGATGAGCTGCAGTATCTCAACCTCATCAGAAATGTTCTTGATACTGGCGAGTCGCGCCCCGATCGTACGGGAACCGGTACTATCTCCCTCTTTGCACCCCCATCCCTCCGCTTCTCCCTAGCAAACTCTACCCTCCCCCTCATCACAACAAAAAAGACATTTCTTCGAGGAATAGTAGAGGAGCTTCTCTGGTTTGTAAAAGGACAGACCGACTCGACTTTGCTTTCAACGAAGGGCGTGAAGATTTGGGATGGGAACGGTTCGAAGGAATTCCTTGAGAAGCGAGGATTGGGTCATCGTCGCGCTGGGGATTTGGGCCCAGTTTATGGTTTCCAATGGAGACATTTTGGGGCGGAATATGTAGACGCAGACACCGACTACTCCGATAAAGGCGTCGACCAACTGCGCGAGGTGATCCGCAAAATTAAGGAGGATCCAACCGACCGTCGCATCATCATGAGCGCTTGGAACCCCGCAGGTCTGTTCTCGAGCAATTGTGGCGTACTGCCCTTCAATTATATGTCTTCACAGATATTCCACTTATGGCGCTGCCGCCTTGTCACATGATGTGCCAGTTTTATGTCCATCTGCCTCCCCAGGACACACCTACAGCGCCGCGGCGTTTATCCTGTCTCATGTATCAACGCTCTGCAGACCTTGGCCTCGGAATTCCGTTTAATATCGCGTCATACGCTCTGCTTACGCACATGATCGCGCGGGTAACTGACACAGAGCCACATGAGCTGATCATTCAGCTCGGAGATGCTCATGTTTATCGAGACCATATCGACGCGCTCAATGTGCAACTTACCCGCCAGCCACGTCCTTTCCCTACTTTGCGCTGGTCGCGAGATATTACCGACATCGAAGGCTTCACGTACGAGGACTTCATCATAGAGGGCTATGATCCCCATCCAGCCGTTGCAATGAAGATGAGTGTGTAATTGTGAATTGAGGTAGTACTTTCCTAAACTTTCATTTACGAGTACTGTTTTTGACTCAGCGCTTTTTAGGGTTCCCTTATGATGTCTTGGTCTTTGTGATGAACGATACCAAAGAATGTATCCAGTTAGTTAGCTTAGTGTCATCACGTGACAGCTCTTTGTTCCTTCCACTTCCGCGCTCGCTGGTGTGTGATTGGTAGCTGACAGAGTAGAATTCAACTGGCCTGCTTGAATGACAGGATGGCTGGCATTGGATTTTGTCCTGGAAAAAGCCGCGTATTAATCCGCAATAGTCACTGGGCCTAAACTGGAATAACTCTCCTGGGCACCGCATGGAAGTTTCTTATCACCCCCTCGATCGTGAGCATCCTTAACTTGTCACGGTCTAGATTGAGCATTTATGGTAGATATTGGCGAGCTGTTCTTATACGGTATTTTCCGATTTTTAAGGACCACTTCCATGGACAGCTAGATTCGATTTGGCAACAACCCCTTGCGACGGCAGCATGCAGGAAGGTTCAAAAATCGTATCGAGGCCGTTCATGGCCGATCATACAATACACCACTTTGGTTAACAAGTCGAGAACCCTCTTTTGTTGTTCCTGCCGCCCTTACATGTGGTAGATCGAATGCGAATGTGATGCCTCTTCTTTGATGCTCATCCATCAAAGCAGTCGTTGAGACTTTCGTAAGAGACATGTTAGCTGATCCCTACATGCTCAGTACACGTTCTCACGTAGGCCTTCTTTATACCATTCGACCCACGGCGCGCTCCACACTTTCGATTGGGTACTCCTTTAACGCCGTCTCATGACCTGAGTGCTCCTACATGAGGCGGACCCCATAGAGGTTACCCGAGATACCTGAAACGTTGTCCTTGTCATTGAACAACCCCAGTTGGATCCTCCAAAGCTTTATTTACCACTCCCAGTGTAGGCATCCCCTTGGTTGGCCGATCGCTCACTCCCCTTCCGACCGCCTTCTTATTTCCTGCACTTCATCGTACCCCACTGCTCGGAAAAAAAAATTATGCCTGCCTACCCTGTGTTTTCAGTTGCTCAACTTGAGAGGGTCTCACGTATGGCGCAAGGCACCCTACGAACCTTACGGCCCCTCGGAATTCTGATGGACGTACGATCGTGGAAGGGTTAGACAATACATGCGTCTTCTGCGCCGAGTGTTGCACATTGCGGTGAGCAGCATGCTTTTATTTCCGCTTCCTAGTCCTTTTGTGCTATGACACTATCCCCGTGGCTAGTCTTCCTATCGCAACTCCGCAGCTCGTTGCTCAGCTGCCCCCGCTCTAGAACCGCTCTCGCCTGGTTCCGTTACCGCTATTGGCCACCCGCGCACGCCGAAGTCGTCCGCCGGATAAGAATTTTTCAACATTTCGTAACTCTAACACTTCGCTTCGTAGACGACCATAGCGCCAAGAGCACGACACAGCCCCTTGTATTAGATAGCCAGAATGCTTCCTCGGCACCGGGCATAAGTTTAATGTCCCCTGTGACAGTGTCCAGATCATCGTTCATCATTCCATAAACCTGCCGGCCACACCGAACTCGCATGGGGCCGACTTATCCGGGCCAGGTCGACTCAGTACCCCCGGGGCTCCTCGCCCCGCGGTGCACCTGAAACATCCTTGAGACTTGCATTTTAAGTCCAAAATACCCCTGAATATGGCCGTAGTTCTCTTCTCTGTCGATCGGGAGGGTCCAACTGCCGTGGCAGGGCGTACTCGCGATGCGTACCGCCTCTACTACGGTAACTGAGAAGCGGGTGCCGAGTCCGAGCATATCAACCTTATTGACTGTCGTACCGTGGACGGCACGATGGGCACAGTGTCAGCTCTATTTTTTACCCTACGGAATAGTGTTGCGCCAATTAGGCGCCGTCACAAGTCAGTTTGAGCCTGATACCGTGCATACATTCGGTTGTGAACTCTGCTCTCACTTCAAGCGCGTATGAACCAAGCAAGCACCTCGCATTTGTTAGACTCACTTTCCGGAACGGGACTCTGACTCACTCGCGATATAAATGAATGAAACCGACATGCAATCGAAGGGGGCCACCGATATGACCATGTCTGACTAATACGAGCGGTAAAGCGTGTGCTGCAACTGAACTCCGCCCACCTCGGTTTCGAAGTTTCAACTGTGACCGAGATATGTCCAAAATAATATGTCCAACGCGGAGGGAGGTGTCACGAAGATCTCTCCATGCTGCCGTGAGGCGCCTGAGCCTCTCGTAACTCAATCCATTTTTTTTTATTTTGTGCAGGCGCCCTATTCAACAGAAAATACACGCTCCGTCCGAGACGGCTCACAGGCCTCCGCAGTTGAGGCGAATGGCCCTGGGGGCAATGCAGGGTGTGGCATCGGAAGTACTTGTGCTGGTGGTGAGTGACCAGCACGATGCAGGTGCCTTGGAGTTTCTGGGCACAAAGTCGAGCCCGGGTTGACCAGACCAAAAACCGATCGGTCGGCTCATGCTACGGCTACGTATCCTCGGGCCGTCGTTACAAACCTTTTCACCCAAACCCTTTTGCCTCTCAGCTAGTGTAAGCCGAGCCCGTGATAAACCTAAGTCGATCTATCTAGTGCTGACTCGGACGGGTTTCAGGGAGACGAAACTCTGAATGCTAACATAACTAACTGTAAGCATCTATTCAAAGGGATACGTAATATGCTGGGGTGGTCATCGCTTGAGAAACAGGTAACATGACCCATACCGATGGCCAGATTTACTTACTACAATTTACTCAATTCCCAAATTAGAGATATGTCTGGCGTTCAATATAAGGGGCCCGGTCATGTTCGGGCAGGATGAGAGAAAAACTTGAGGGCGGACCCCAGGCACCCTGTCGAGGGTCTCACAGGTTATCCTGACTCGGAAGATAGGGCAGAACGAAGCTTTAACAGTACCGCCCTGGGTGGAACATGTTTTCATACAGCCGTATGTTCTCGAGACCCTTCGCGATTCTTCTTTATGTCATGTTTCGCCGTGATAGGACCAAATAACCGGCTCGGTAGACGCAGTCGCTGCTGCGATCGGTTGTATTCAAAGTCGCTTTTTGTCAGCTTCCGCGCCCGAGATCAGGCCCCTAGATGAAGTTGCCCCCGTCATGACGCAAAGGCCAGGAAATATCCAATGGCTCTCATCTCCCGTACGCGAAGGCTGTAACCTGTTGCTTGTAGTCTTACTACTCATGTGCACTAGCGCGTCGGGCAGTGGCTGTTTCAAGCTCTGTCCTAACCCTCGCGAGATATATAAGCATGGAAGCCGCCTTGGGCCACATCCAGTTCTCAATCTTCACAACAACAAGCACCTTTGGACCACATGGATTCTCCTACATCTACGTCTTCACGTGCAGGCCCGTCCAGTGCCCTTCAACGTGGGAAAGCATGCCTGACCTGCAGGTGCGTCGCACGTATCGATGCAGGTTGACGTGAAATGCTTCTTACCCCGATCGTCATTGCAGGCGTCGCAAGATGGTTTTACTTTCCCCCCTCACTGTCCTGTTACAACCATTTCTGACACCTTCCTGTTGGCCGCTTTTAGAAATGCGATGGCATTCGCCCTGTGTGCGGCCCATGCAGTCGCGCCAATCGCTCAGAAGATTGCGAGTACACTGATGGCCAAAATCGTACACGCACTCAAATGCTCGAGGACACCATCACACAGCTCGAAGCTCGTATACAAGAACTCGAGCATCCTGATAGTGCCGCGCCCTCCGTGATGCTTCACGACCCTCATTCCGCCTTTTTTCAGACTCAACAGTCTCCTCACCCCGTGGTATATTCTCAGGCCGAGTTCTCGCATGGGTCCCACTCCTCCGCCTCACCCAGCCCCTCGATAGGTAATACATTCTTTAACCTCTTTCACCAGATCAATATTCAGTCTATTTAGGTGCAGCTGCGCCAAATCCCGGCTCCTCTACTTCGATGGCGTGGATCACCTCGGACGAGCCACCAGCTCATGTGGCACAAGAGCTGTAGGTGAAGTTGTGACAGGAATCATGTCTTGATGCTAATTTTTTCTCGCCTATGGCAGCCTTGATGCATTCTTCGAATACGCCCCCTCTCTGCACTTCTTCCTTCACCATGCCCGCTTTCGGAATTCCATATCTCTGCCGCCGGGAAACCCGTCTCGCCCTATCCCTGCTCTTATCAGCGCAATCTACCTTTGGGGGATAGTTCTCAGCAAGAAAAAGGACCTTTTCCAGAGCGAGTCCATCCTGGCGTCCCGGGTCGCTACTCAATTGGGGAATGCGATTCCTGCCGTGCCATCTCATCAGATTTTGCAAATAATTCAAGCAAAGCTTCTTCTCGTCAACTATTGGTTTCGCATTGGTCACTTCCTTGCCGGGCGCCATGAGGCATACTCTGCATCATCCCTCGCCGTGGCATGTGGTTTACACAAGATCCGGACAGCCCAGCCCATGCCCGCTTTCACAAACTTTGTCGATCCGATCGACCTCGCGCTGCATGAGCCGCGAGATCAGATAGAGGAGGGCGAACGCATTAATGCGTTCTGGGCTGTTTTTCTCACGGATCGCTGCTTCGCGGTTGCCTTTGGCCCGCCCTTGGTGATTGCAGATTCGGATGCGCCTGGAATGCAGATTGACACGCCATGGCCCCTGGAGATGGAAACGTATGAGCGCGTGCGTGTTCTTATCGCTTATTGAATTGTCGTTGATATCTTTCCCATTTCCAGGGCCAGATATACCCAAATCTGCGTACGAGTGGGACCGTGCGTAGTTTCTTCAGTGGCATGAACAACGGTTGGCCTTGGGAAAACCACAGCTCGCTCACGCAGCTTAGCAAAGCTGCCGCGCTCTTCGAACGTGCGGCTCGTCTTGCCGCAACTTGGAGACCGGGTGCGGTGTTCCTACTTTTCGATGTACTACCCCGGACGACTGATAGTTTAGAAGAGATCCAAAATATGGGGTCATTCTATTCTGACTTTGTCGCGGTGGACCAGCGCATTGACGAATTTAAATCGCAACTCACGCCCATTGAAAGCGTTCCCCGTCACAACGTGCCGCTCGTGCATCTCGCGTACTGTCTTACAAGCGGCGCCACGATCCAGTTGCACGCCACGTTTTCGTCACAGAATACGGCATCCCGAGCAAAGTGCCTGTCTGCTGCCATGGCCATGGTACGCGCAAATCAGGCCGCCCAGGCGCACGAATTCGTTTATTCGAGCGCTATACTCGGTGTAGGCTTTCGTTTTTTCGTCCCTCACTCCATAATCCCCCCTATGATTAACGTGCACGTGATTACAGTCTCTGTGGGCTGCCGCGTGTCGTGTGATTATCAACGAGATTGTCGCTCTCCGCTCCTTCCACGCTGAACCGATCCCTTCGCCTCAACTGTGCGATGCGGATCTGCGTAATGCGCTAGAACAAATGCAGTCCCTGTTGGCAACGAGTGCATCTAACTGTGCTGTAATGAGTGCGGTTTTCACTCTCCCCGTTCTATCCGACCATCGTTCACGTGCTCATTCATGCTTGACAGATTATCATTTGGGACGTCTCCAACAGGAGAGCGTAGGAATCTAACGACTGGATTGTTAAGTTTACTCCATCACCCCCGTCTAGACTTAGTGTACGTAGACATCTGTGTAGAAACACCTGTATAGAACAGACATCCGTATAGTCTTACCCTGTCATAGAAGATCATGTATCTAGTAGTTAGCCTCAACCTAAAATTTCGAAGTTCTGTTTGTAGTGCGCATTGCGATGCTCTCTGGACACTCGGATTGACACGTAACACGATTTTAGGAATACAGGTTATGTGATGCCCATTAGGTAAAGTAAAGTCGTTCCCCCGAAGCACGCCACACGCCACGCCCCCTGCCCTGCCGCCCTGCCCTTGCCCCTGCCTTACACAATCATGCTGACAGTAATGGCATTACGCGATCGTCATTAGAATTAGATCAGCAATAAGGAAAAAAAGGAAAACGGAATAACGCCAGATGAACACTGGGTGGGAGTGGGAGGACAGACGGAGAACCGAGAACCGCTTCGATCGTAATGCAGATTTCGAAGTGATACGAATCTCTGGGTTGTCCCTTACGTCGATCTTGATGTGGCTGTGGCTGTGGCTTCGTTGTGAAGGAGAGCAGGACCCCAAAGTCCCCTATGCCTATTGTGTTGTGTAGTAGGTAGGCATCTGCCCCCGCAGGCATCCAAGTCGTTTCGTCGGAAGAAAGAACCAGGCTTTTCTTGGCTCACATTCGGCGGCGGCGGAGACGGAGAATTAATAGAGAGCGGCTCTGAACACTTCGATGACTCGGTGACTCGTGGAACGCCCCATCCGCAACCACCACCCGTACGAGGCTTTGCCCAAATGCTAAATGTTACGGCTGAGGAGATCTCGGCATGCAATTTTTTCGGCGACGATCGAGTCAAACGATGGGGCCATGTGCGACACCCGACCAGAACTCCAACTCCGCGAGCTAGGATCCCCACGCACGCAACGAGGACACACGAGTTTAAGTTTACATGTTTACATGGCGCCGTTCTAGTGCCCAGCTCGGTAGGTTAGTGTTACATACACGGTGACCTTACACCTAACGGCATGCTATCTACAAATTTTAAAATGAAAAGGAACGGGGTACTTTTTCTGCCTATGTATGATCTCTTGGTAGTCGTGTCTATGCAACTGCAGTGCATGCGTAGGGGCGTTTAGAAATAAAGTGCTACAAATAGCATGTACCTGGCACCTCGATTAGACAAGCAGACAAACGTCGGCAGAGGTCAAGAGTAAATCAGGTAAAGTTGGAAAGGGAGATGAAGACGAGGACTTGTGGTGGTTCCACGTGCAAGTTGAACGCGATCACGTGATTTTAATGGGAACCGGGCTTCATTTCATTTCATTCGAGGCCGACTCGGAGGTAGCAATCACGAACAGCACAGCGTGGCCTCGTTAGAACTTGTAACTTGTAGGAGATCTCAAAACATCTTACCCACTCAAACACCCGCGATGTCCATCACCGTCTCGTTCCTGGATCAATATGAATCGCTCGACGTGATTGGGAACGGGTCGTTTGGAATCATTCGCAAAGTCAAACGGAAACACGACGGAGCCGTGAGTAAATCCCTTTCGGTATCGTCTTCTGTTGGCGGCCCTGAACACCTTTGTAGGTCTTGGCGCGGAAGGAGATTGATTTCGAACGCATGAACGAACGCGATCGCAAGCAAGTCGTTTCGGAAGTGTTCGTCTCGTCTGCATCTCGTTCGGTACTGCCGCAGAACGCACTGACACATCCGCCGCTACGCTAGAAACATCCTGAAAGACCTCGACCACGCACACATCGTACGATACCACGACCGCTACGTCGACCGCGACGCCGGTCTGCTCTACATCCTCATGGAGTACTGTGGGGGCGGCGACCTGTCGACCGTCATCAAGCAGGCGCAGAAGCACAGCCGCATGATTCCAGAGGAGACCGTCTGGCACTACTTTATGCAGATTCTTCTGGCATTGCATTATTGCCACCACCCAAATGGTAATTCGCGGTCTGGTGGGCCGGTTGCGGATGGGGAGGGTAAAGAGCGAAGAGCCCCAATCCTACACAGAGATTTGAAGCCAGACAACGGTGCGTACGACGTGACTTGACCTATCCCCTATCGTTACATATGCTGCGGTGCCATAGTGTTCCTCGATGAGAACAACTCAGTAAAATTAGGAGACTTTGGCTTATCTAAGGTACTAACACAAGCAAGTCTGGCAAATACCTATGTCGGCGTACGCAGTTCCCCATTGACCCTGGATATCTGCACTAACAATCCACCATGTAGACACCATATTACATGTCACCAGAATTAATTCAAGAAAAGGCGTATGATTCAAAATCGGATATTTGGTCGTTGGGATGTCTCATCTACGAGTTATGCGCACATAAGCCACCGTTTCATGAAGCCAAGACACATTCCGAGTTGAGCATGGCAGTACGGTATGTAGCTTTGAAGTATTTTGATGAAACGTATTCGAGGCACTTAGCGCCGGAGTAGTAATGGCCGTATACCACCATTACCTCGGGGATATAGTCAAGCCCTCTCAAGTGTGATTAAAGCAATGTTGAATCTCAACGTAAGCAAGGCATATTCATATTCTTCCGTGAATAACACAAACACGGATAGCCTTCGATGCGACCATCAGCGGCCCAATTATTGCAACACGAACGCGTTGAATTTGCCTACAAAGTTTTCGAGACTCAAAAACAGTAAGTATCCGACTGGTGTGCTTAGAGTGTCTACTGACAACTTCACAGGCTGGACACCTTGAAAGCACACAAATCGGCCCTGGTCGAACGCGAGCAAGAGCTGATGGCTCGCGAGTCTGCCCTGGCTACACGCGAGGCAGCACAAGCCGCCTTTGTCTCACAAAAGGAGAGCGAGATTGCAGCACTTAACGCGCAACTCGCCGAACTAGCTACCTCGCTTACGAGTCAAGTACAGCAGGCAGTCGCGAGGCGCGAGGACGAACTGCGTAGCGCGGTACTTGAGTATGAGAAGGTCGTCGGGACACGCGTCCAACGGCGGGAAGAGGAGATTATGGAGGCCATTCGCGTGCGCGAGGCGGAGCTGTTCGAAGCGTGGCAGAGACACGAAGTCTCGGTGCGCGCGGCATGCCAGGCGGAACTGGAAGAGCGCTGGCGTATCGAGCAGGACAAGCTCGAGCGAATGAAAGAGGACATCGAAGAGAAGGCGCGCAGAATCGGAGAGACGCAGCAGCAGAAGGGTATGCTTCGTCCGTGTTGGCCAGTCGAGATTTCTCACGTCGCACACCCATAGGTCAGAAGAAGGAAAAAACGCCGCTGGAAGAGGTGAAGAACATCCTTGCGCCGCTCGCACAGCTCGCCAGGGACACACAATGCACACCGCGTCCCAACATGGCCTCCCCGACGCGTTCGATTCGGCGCACCGTCGAGACGCCGGTTGATCGCGTGGCGTCTCCAGCATTCCCTCTTGCGTCTGCGATGAAGGGCGTCATCCTCACCGCGACGGGCGAGCCCCTCGCAACGCCGGCTCCCACAAAGCTCGTGGAGGTCTTCGTCGACTCGCCCAAGGTGGGCGGTAGCCTGGGCTTTGCGAAGATATTCGATTTCGACAGGCTGGATGAAGAGGAGAGCGGCGACGACGACGACGACGACCGTGCGCGGGAGACGTTGTTGAGGTCTCCGTCGAAGCGCAAGGCGGACGCCGTCGTCGGCGTCGGTGGCGGCTCGGCGGCGGCTGCTGCATTACCCGGGCCGACAACACTGACCCGTACGAATTCGGCGCCGGTGCCGAGATCTCCCTCAAGGCGCAACAACAACGGACAGTCTAAGAGTAAAAGTGCTGCCGTTGCGCCCGTGCCCGTGCCAACGCGTGTGGCTCCGGCCCCGCCCTCGCGCCTCCGCCGTCCATCTATTTCCTCCCGATCGCGCGCGAGAGCAATCGAAGCTGCGACGGCGCACCCACCAGAGCAGCAGCCTGATGACCCAGCACCTACAACCTATTCTTCTTCTTCTTCCTCCTCGTCTTCCTCCTCGTCATCCTCATCATCATCATCATCTAACAATACCCGAACCATCACCTCCGCCGATACCCCCAATGCGCTGTCGCCAGCGCCGCTGTACGACTTGCACGACGAGGAGAATCTGCCGAGCCCTTTCCTGCGCCGCACCGAGCGGGAGATTGGGAGCGGTGGCGCGAAGGTGGTGGTGGGTGGAGGCGGCGCTGCACCCGTCACGCGCGTGAAGCGGACGAGCGGGGCTAACCTTTTGCGCGCGGCGGCTGCGGCAAATAGCGCTAAGGCGGCGTCGGCTATTTTGGGCGCGAGAGGGATGTCTGCGGGGACGGCGCGGCGGGCTGGGGAAGAGGCTCGCAAGGCGTTGTTGCGGGTATGAGTGCGTGGGCTCTGTCTTCTTACCTGGACCACAGCGGATAGATAGTTCGTTTCGATATCAGAGGGATGTTGTTGTTGTTGTTGTTGTCGTTTACATTTTGCACATGTTGTATACTTTTATCACGCACGGTTTTTCATCATATATATAGGTCCATATTTTGGTTTTTGATATATTTTTGTGGAGAATGAGGCGATTGGAAAATAAAGGATCGCGTCAGGTCAGGTCAGGACGAACCGTACCATTCAATTCATTCATTAAGCACAAAATCTCCTTTACGGTACGGTACGGTATAATACAGTGTTAGCTTGGGGGTGCACGAGAACAAGATTTATGGAAACGTGGAACGCACAAAGTCACATACCAACGTCCAACGTCGCTCGTAGCACGCAGGACGCGCTCGGGTCGGTCGGTCCCTCACATCGTCACATCACATCGCAATCGTCATGAGCACGTAATTCGACACCCGCGGAACAGTGGCCAACCACCGTTTTTTTTTTAAATCCTTCCATACCATATTTTGCACGCGCCTAGATAGATATGAAGGGGGGGCTCTGCATCGCCATGGCATTTTTTCATATGATAATAATGCCTGCAACGAGAACGGATGGATGATGAGAGAAGAGAACGTTTCTGGTTTCTGGTTCGGGTTCTGCATGCAGTGGCAACATTTCATTTCGGGGTACGGATGCCGCGGACCGAGGGGCAGGGCGTAGCGTATTTCTGTTTAGTGTACATACGGTATACATACGGTATATGGGGGACGATCGCGATTTCGGGAAAGGGAAAAAAGTGTGATATTCAGTCCAGTCAGGTCAAGAATCAAGAAGAATGGACGACCGACCCCCAGTGTCATATGTCATGGTTCAATAATGTGAAGCTAAGCGCGCGCCTACGGAAACACGAGGCGGCGGTCGATTTAAGCCAAAAAGCGCGAACAATGGGGGATGGGGTGGGGGGAAGTCAGCGCACATTCTTTTTTTTTTATAATTTTTTAGGTTTGTTTTGCTCGATCACGGCTGCAACGTGGGGACGTGGGGACGTGTGTATGACAGGGTATGGGAAAAAAACGATATATAGTAGTGAGTATTTTACACGGCTAGGCTAGGTAAACAATGAGAGAGAGGTGCGGTCTGGGCGCGCATGCGAGGATTGTATGTGATGACTCGGATGCGGCTATAGGGCGGAGTGTGATTGAATATTAGACTCGACATGGTTGCCAGTGGAGGCATTTATGGATATGGATCCATGTAGATACGTGTAGATGCACGCTTGCATATGGCAAGTCAGGTCAGGAACGGCTGAGCCTGAGCCGAGGTGATAAGCAATGAAAGGCTGCCCATCGTGCTGCGCTGTGGGCAGAGCGAGAACGAGAGAGGAATACAAAGTACGAGTACAAGTACAAGTACAAGTAGAGGTGCAAGTAGGAGTAGGAAGTAGTTTAAGAAAGAAAAGAGGTCAAAGTGAGACGTCGAAAGGGTTTGGCATACGGAGCTTATTGTCCTTTTGGTGGCGACTCTGCATCGGGTAAACGGCATCGCTCGCCTTTGACCGACTCGACCAATGCGAGCTTTTTGACCTCTCCTCTCGTCACACATCTTCTCTCTCTCTTTCTCTCTATCCTGTGGCAGTTTCTTTCTGTGGCCGCGGTAGCGAACAAGCGTGTCTGCCGTCCACACTCCTCTCCTGCCGCAAACCCTCGTACAAAATGGGTCCATCTTCCCTCTCTTTCTCTCTTTCTCCAACAACTCCATTGTCTCTCAGCCCGTCGCCGTCTCCAATCCCGTTTGTCTCCACCCATATCTCGCCTCTTTTCAAGGCAGTGTCTCAAAACGCCGCCATGTCGAGCCCTGCCGTTCGAAACAATGCAGCCACCACCACCACTACCCAGCCTCCCAGGCCACCCAACGCCTGGATCCTCTACCGCTCCGACAAACTCCAACAGCTGCCCCCGCCCGCTCTCGGCCAGCCAAAACCGACCCAGGCAGAAGTATCAAAGATCATTTCCGCGCAATGGAAGGCAGAGTCGGAGGAAGTGCGCGCCTATTACGACCAGCGCGCGGAGGTGGCCAAGGCGGATCATGCCCGTTTGTACCCCAACTACCGCTTCGCCCCGATGAAGAAGGTCGACAAGGATCGCATGCGCGAGAAGAAGCGCCTTGAGAAGGAACAGGAACGCGTCGGTCGTCGAGTTCGGGGCCGCCCAGCGCCGTACCCGCTCCCGTGTGCCGCGTCGACCTCGACCACCGCAGCCCCTCTCGTCTTCAGACACGTCCTTCCCGATCCTTCGAAGGACCCCTCGCCACCCATCTCGTCCGCGTCATCGCCCTCTACAGGGTCCGGGACGCCACCGTCGCACCTCAGTGTCAATATCGCCGTCTGCCACCAGCCACCTTGTGTGTCCCTCGACGCGTCTACGGGCTTGCAATCGTACTCCGTCGACTCGCAAATGCCGTCATCGCGTGTGACACTCAATTCCAAGGCCTCTGTCCCGATTGCCACCCCGCTGCCCGCAGTGCCCGCTCGCCTGCGCCTCTCCACGCCACAACAACACCCTCCCCCTCCCAAGGGCTGGCGGCCTCTGCTCGAATCGGACACCACTACTACGACATTTCTCAGCCCCCTTCAGGATTTCTCTCTTGCCGATTGGCCGCAGACACTTGCTCAATCGACACCGATGCCGCCCGAGGCACGTGCCACATCCTAATATCGCACTCTTGTATTCTGAATCTAACACATTTTCTTCGTAGAATGATAACGCTTTCTTCTCTATGACTGGCTTCGATAATGCTCCATTGCAGGGTGCGACAGGAGGGTCACTCCTTGCGGAGCTCTACGACACCACTCAGCCCGGTGTCTTCCAGCTGCAGGGCTTTGCTAATCAGGGCCTGACTGCGCCACCGCCGGGTAGCATTGAACTTGACCTCGGAGTTGGGGCCTATCCTCCCGGTATGTGTGGGTCTTCTGCCTTTGATGACGCCCTTCGTATGCTTGGAGAGGACCCGGCAACTTTCATGTCAAATCCTACTCCAGAAGAGTTATTTGCAGCTCTGAGTGTACTCGCACCGCCGCAACCGCAGGTGATGGATGGCTCAATACCTACTGATGCGGCGCAAGGTTTCAACTTTGAAGATTACCTACAAGATCTAGACTTTGGTCCTTTGATATCACCAGAATCGACGGACAGCGTGCCCACGTTGTCACCATGCGTAGACGATGAGAACAGTCCTAACACACACTCTGGAAGTGGTGCAGATCTGATGTCATCGTTTTATGCCACGACGCCGTCACCCACTTCGACAGATCCGATGCCGCCTCCGCAGACTAAGCAGCCCTACGTGCCACCGCGCGGCGCTGCGAATGCGGATTCCCGGCGCGTTGGAGGTAGCTGGAAGATTCCGTTGGCTATTTCGCGGATTGCCTCGCCCATACCGAGTTGCACTGCTTCGCCCAAGCGGGCGGCGGCATGAACTGACCAACTCGTCATCTTCACGATATCTCACGTCATTTGTACACCATCCCTCGCATCTCATCTCCTTTTCTGCTGCTTTCGACGTTATATTTTTTTCTCGCTCTCGTATGCTTTGTCTCTTATCTCTCTTGCACTCGTATTTGTGACTCACAACAACATAAACTCTTTTTTTTAACTTTTTTTTTTTTTACTTTAGATCTCGGGTTGTTGTCCGGCCCCGGCCCCATTGGAACCTGGGAGACGACGATAACACACGGTTTTCATCGGATCGCAATCATTTTTTCCGTGTTGACCTTATCATGGGTTCCAACTGTACATTTGGAAACCGCGATGTTTACCCCTATCCCCCCCCCGCACGCCACGCACATTTCTATTTAGTCAGT
>QFEA01001325.1:0-16016 GCA_003315975.1 Lactifluus echinatus | reverse complement strand
GGAGCATTGTTGCTGGGATCATTTCAAGCGTGCAGGAAGACGATGATCGCTGGATTGCGCTCGCTGCGGACCAGTTGGATAGGCCAGAAGAAGTCATCCGACATTATCTCGAACAGGGGAACGATAACGTGTTGCTTGCAAGCCTGACCTACATCACCAGCGAGATCTTTTCCTATGCCTTAGGGGATGAGGTGAGCCGGGATATGGCTGACGGGTCATCATATGTTTTGCCATCACTTTCCAAACTCGATATACGGAATACTCTTCGTGAACTGCAGCAAGAGTTTCTCGTCTTGTGGCGCAATATCGAAAGCGCAATCAATGAAGCCCCAGATAACAGCGTTCTTGTGGAGATCCGAGATCACCTTCGTCATCATTTCGACGAGCTAAATCGAGCTTCCAACGAGGCACCGACAGTGCCACCCGCATCCGACGCCCAGCACGGTGTTGTCGGTGGGGATGTTTACACACAGAGTCCCACTTCGCTCCTCCCTGTTTCGGATCAAGACGCCAATGTCCCTCACCCATCTTTACTGGCTTTGGGTGATGACACCACACACCCTGCAGAGGAGGTATCATCTGCTACTGTCCATGATGCGACTCAATACCACCCCCAAGATGGTGAATCGGCCCGCCCTACTCCTGATTTTCTCGACGGCAACAGCCCACGTGATGGTTCTTCGCAGCCTGAGGACGTAACTGCCACTGGCAAGGCAGCACAAGACAAGGCTGCTAGCATAATGACTACGCCCAGGCCCAGTCGTCGAACTACCTCTGCTCGCATGCCTACCGCAGACATGCCTTTGCAGACAGATTCTGGGGTGATCACGTCTGTTTATATGTCACATGGATTGGAATCCCCCTGTACCGCCTCGACATCTGCTTCTTCACCTGCGTCTCCGCAAGTTGCTTCTGTTTTATATCCTAACGTTACGACTGCTGTCCCCGTCGGCTCTCATGACAACGTCCGAGACCCGGACGATTCAACTCAGATGGAATCTCCTCATCACGCAAGTCCGCCAGATCCAACCGATGGTTCTTCTTAGTCTCTGCATGGCCCACAAGGAGTGATAGAAGGTGAAACTATGAACTTACCTTCAAGTATACACGATTTTTGGTACCTTTTTGTTTTTGCACAAAGAGACAGTTTCTTACGTTTGAAATGCCCTCCACATCACATGCTTCGTTCATCACAACCTTCCAATCTCACTATCCGATCTCTTCCATTTCATCTACTCGACTAGTTGGCATCCCATTAGACGACAAGACATCTAATTCCCTCTCATGAAGTCACCTGATCATTATCAACGTCTAAAGCAAGGATTTTTTATACCCTGTTCCGTGTTCCGGATCTTAAAGCATGCTCCTACGAGCTGCTCGCGCTCGTTACGTTCAGTCCTAGTATTAACCATCAATCTCATTGCTACCACGCGTAAAATACCATCATTCCTTGTAGCCCTTTTACAATATTCATGCCATGGGAAATGCTGAGCGTGGTGGGTTGACGCCTCTGTAAGGATACCACAAGGCCTATGTCCAAACGCCAATCGCCATCGCCACACACCACGCCACTCGCCACATCCTGCATTCTGGCCACACTTCCTATGCTTTTCCTAGACCCTTATTGTTTCTATCTTGTATATAAGCTCATGTAACTCTTGCACTGTCGGGATCTCTCTCCTCTCTAAATTTTTGTGTGCCATCTAAGTCAAAGTCCCGCTGTCCAGCGTGATCCCAAAGAACCCAGCCACTGTTGTCAATTTAATCTAGATGGTGCTGGATTGCAGGTCTTTGACTTGGAAGACGCACAGGGATTTAGAGAGAAGGGGAGAGAACTTCTATGATGCTGTGATGCGGCAATAGGAATGCTGAAGGAACTAGACAGCTGACTTCGACTCAAGGGATGCACGGACTTAGAGGAGAAGACTGATTCGGACTGATTTCGGCCACTAGAAGACCCTTGACCGAGGACGGTCACGATTTCGACCCCCCAGCTGGTGTAAGGAGGACGCACACGCTGTGTCCAACGCCACGCCACTTGCCACAACTCACATCCACATCCCGGCCACCTACACTGGCCAGCCACGCTCGTACGCTTTACTTACCTATATTGCTACTTATCCTGTATATAAGCTCGTGCAACTGCTGCACCAATCGTCACTCTATCATCAGTCTCTCTCTCTGAGTCCGTGCGTCCCTAGTTCCTTCAGCATTCCCATTGCTGCGTCACAGCATCATAACAGTTCCATTACCCTCAACCATCTTGCTCTGCTCTTCTCTCCCCCTCTTGGGATGACAACCTTACAACCTACACTCGCCATGCACCTCCTTCAATGAAGACCAGGTCAAGGAACTAAGACTTGACATGCAAATTATAATTCTGCAGCACCATTGGATCACCCTTCGATCTGAGATGTGTATACCACAGAGCGTAGCGTTGTGGTTACATCACACTGGTGCCTGGTGCCTAATTATAAGGGTAGGTGGCAGCAAGTTACCGTATTGGGCTAGGTCTTGCTCTGGCGGACTCAGAATTTGTCGTCCTTGTTTTTCTCCCCACCAATATACGAATGTCTCGACCGGAACATCACGCCGTCAATGTCACTGCTGAGGAGGCAAACCGCGCCCGTAATGATACCTTACTCGCCTCTCAGCCTTATCCAGGTGTGACCTCCACAGAAATCCAGAGTCGATCACCCGAATTTGGCGATAGCTCGGCACCTCTTTTCTCCATGTATTCGGAGATGTCAGAGGAGGTGGACAAGACGATGGCCGAGCGCTGGGAAAAAGAGGCCGAGGGTATTTTCATTTTCGTGGGTGTCTTTCATGTTTCGTTCCGGGTCGCTTCACACTTAATTACTACTACTGTACATAGACGGGTCTGTTCTCTGCCGCGGTTGCTGCGTTGCTCGCGGTCACTGTCCCGGACCTCAAACCAAACTCGCAAGATACGTCCGCGTTTTATCTCCAGAATATCTATCAGCTTCAAGCTCTTGCCGAGTCGGGCACACCCCGCCCGGCCAACTCTTCCGTCCTAGCTCAGCCACCTCCCTTCTCTCCACCGAAATATGCTGTCTGGGTCAACTCGATATGGGTTTTATGCTTGGTCACGAGTCTTTCTTGTGCCATGCTGGCGACGTTGATCCAACAATGGGCCCGTCGATACCTTAGGCTCATTCGGCGACCACAGTGCAGTCCACACAAGCGAGCGCGCATCCATGCATTATTTTCCCACGGAATCGTCAGGTTTCACCTTTCCTGGGTGGTCGAAGCGTTGCGCAGTTTGCTGCACCTCTACCTATTCTTCTTCTTCGTTGGCCTTCTCATATACTTCTTCAATGTCAATCGCAGTGTCTTCTATGTCACAGTCTGGTTGGTCGGAATTACCGCAGGGACATACACGATCATCACGTTTATGCCCATTTTCTGGTCCGACAGCCCATATTATTCACCATTGACACCACTCGCCTGGGCCGTTGTGACTATCATACGACGTATCGTCTCCCTGCTTGTCTCATGGATCCGATATTGTTTGACGTGTGGGTTCCCCCGTCGTCGCCATGCTTACAACATCGACTCGGATTTCATGGACAGCAAGATCCTCAAACAGGCGTCGCAAGACATCGACAAGAAAGCAGAGAACGCTGCCGGGAAATCGGAGATCGACGGGCGTATCCTAAAATGGATGTTCGACGCTGTCACTGAGGATCACGAGTGTGATCGGTTTTTTCAGTCCGTTCTCGCCTTTTGTAGCTCGAAGGTTGTCCAGGACCCACTGGGTGTTCTCCGTGGTCTGGGCGGGACTCAGCTTTTGCAGTCCTTAGTGGGGTTCTTCGGCCGTACCTGGAGATCTAATCTCCTCTCCGAATCGGACAAAGCGAGGCGGTTCCTCATCTCTCTGGATGTCCTTCATGCGGCAACACTCCTTCCTCGAGCAGCTTGGCAGATCCTTTCACTAATTTCCAGAGGTTTAGAAGACGATGCTTCTCCATCCGTCGAAATGGGACATGTTCTGAGACGTCCAGACATCAGAAGCGACAAGAAGGTTGATTTATGTGCACAAGTCGTTGTTTCTTTCATCATTGCAAAGGCCAAAGAATGTGACCGTGACGACCGTTGGGTCGCTCTCTGTGCGGAGCAATTACACAAATCGGAAAATGATATTCGAGGTTACCTCAGACATGGCACTGACAACGTGTTGCTTGCTAACTTGATCCATATCATCCGCCAAGTTCGCATTGCTTGTCAGACGAATCCGAATCCCGACCCACAGATCTTGGAATTCAATCGCCTTGTCAGCCCATGGATGACTAATAATATTCTCTCGTCACTTTGCGACTTGGATATACGAAGAACACTTCCTGAGCTTCAGCAGGTCTTCTGTGAATTGTGGAATCAAATCGTATTAGGAGCGCGACAAGATACGGACTTTGCCAACTCCGAGGCTGGCCTCGCTTACAAGATTCGCGGTCTTTACATCGATTTGCATCAAGGCAATGCTGTCGACTTTCTACTTGATGCACAATCGTATCCCCTGTGCAGCCTCTCGGATCATCGCTCTCACGTTCATCAGGTGGCTGACAGCGCGATAGCAGGAACCACCCATCCACCCGGCAAAGCTTCACCCACTGCCTCCGAACCTGACCTTTTTATTATTCCCATTCCCTAACTGAATCCAAGTCATGCCGGCCCATATTCTGTCCAAGAGTTGTCACAGAGAGGACCGGAAGTAAAGCTATTTGAAAAACGTGTATTATAGTGGAATATGGTTTCGTTTCTTTTTTGATGTGATTGTGTTTCACCACGTCCGAGCGCTCCTCCAGTTCTCTTCTCTTTTCACTTATGACCTTATGTCTTACTCGCGCCCCTCTGTCTGTCTTTAACCCGGCTTACCCTTTCGTACCTTTGTATCACCATTTGTCCTGGGATACGAGTCATGGGTAGCAGTAACGTATAAATGGCCTGTATTGCTCCGATGTGTCTTTATCCATCTGCTCTCGAAACCCCTCGCGTCTGCTCACTGCCTGCCCTCTGCACTCGACTTTACCTCGTCAGGTCTCGCTCCGCTATTCATAGAGCGCAGGCCCTCCTCGCCTATCTCCTTCGACAAGGACGTGGCGAGCTGCTTACTGGAGTAAAAGCCCTAATGGGCATGATGGACCATGGTATTTGATGTATCCATGGCCCCTGTCTCGCCAGTATTATCAAGCGCGCCGCCTCAAGAGCGCACAGGCATACACAGATTCTTTGATTTTTTCGCAGATGTTGACAAGTTGCTTCTTCCATGGGCAGTTGAAATGTCACCCGCGTTGCTATACCTTTCCCTTTCCCTCTTTTTCGCCAGCCTCATCATATTCCTGTTCAATATCAATCATGTCATGGATCGGTATCTGTACAGCCGGGTACATCTGGACCACGTTCATGTCGAATTTGTGACCCGACAGCCCATACACTTTCTTCATCTCTCTAGTTCTTGAGCAATGGTACGCTCTATGCAGTGCTCAGCATCCTCCTGGAGAATCGCCACCAACAGTCTTATGTCACTTCACGACGTCAGAACTGGCGGCAAACCTCAGAGAAGGTACCGGTTGTTCCTTGCCAAGGCGGCCAAAAAGAGCCACATTGGAATCGCCATCAGAAATGGACAGGCGTGCGCTTTTATGGATATTCGACTCTTTAAACTTGACCGATTCTTTTCTTGCTCCTGGCTTATGCAACTCCAAATCGCTTTGGAATTTCCCCAGCGCATACTCGCCAAAGTGGATGCTATCATGGCAAGGCTTCGTGTTTGGGACAGCGGCTCATCACGTGTGTTCGGCAAAGCACATTTGAAAGGTCCGCGAGTCCCGTCAGTTTTCTACGTAGGACCTATCCCGCCCCTTGATCGCAAATGTGTTGGCACATTTATGGAATAATATGTATTTTCCAACATCCTCCACTTCCCTCTGTATCTCTTATCAGCAGTTACTCGCACTTTCAGACTTTAAATTGCACAGCAGTATTAGCCACGAGGTCAAGCCCTGCCTCACGTTTGCAATGTGGCCGTAACCCGCAAACCTGATACGGTGACCCGCCAAACCGCGCCCTACTACGCCCAATTGCAACACAATTATTTCCAATGGATCAACAACTTGACCACCGACACGTCGACGTTGCGAATGAGGGAAATGAGGCTGGTGTGTTACGTGTTCGCTTCTTTCTCACCATCGCGCTCACAATCACACGAGATCTCAACAACCCGTCAGAACAAGAAGCGTCGCCCGAATTCGCGGACAGCTCAGGGCCTCTCTTCTACATGTACCGCCAGATGGCAGAGGAAGAGGATAGAAAGAACGCCGAACGCTGGCAAAAGGATGCTGAGGGAATCATCATCTTCGTGAGTGCTCATTTCGCCTTCTACCTCACTTTTGCAAATTGTCGAAAACTGCAGACTGGGTTGTTCTCTGCTGCGGTTGCGGCCCTGCTCGCGGTGACCATCCCGGGCCTCCAGCCGAATTCGCAGGATATAACTGCATCCTATATCCAGAATATCTATGCATTTCAACTTCGCGTCCATCCCAACATACGTCCTCCATTTGTTCCTTCTGATCAGACCCTAACCCAATCACCTCCCTCTCCGTCGGGATATGCCGTCTGGGTCAACGGACTCTGGTTTCTGAGCTTGTGTATCAGTCTTACTTGCGCCATGCTCGCGACATTGCTTCAGCAATGGGTGCGTAGATATCTCAGGATTACCCAGCCCTCACGGTACAGCCCACATGAGCGTGCGCGGCTTCGTACGTTCTATTCAGGTGGTATCGACAAATTACACCTACCCTGGGCAGTTGGGGCACTGCCCACAATGATACACCTTTCCTTGTTCCTCTTCTTTGTCGGCCTTGTCATATATCTCTTCAACGTCAGTAAACCCGTTTTCTTTGCCGTCGTTTGGTGGGTCGGCGTCTCCATCGTGGCTTATCTCGCCATCACATTCATGCCAGCTTTCCGGCTCGACAGCCCATACTATACACCGCTTACCTCGATCTTTGGGCTCATACGGAAAACGGAGAGAATGGCTGAAAGGAAGGTCCGGAAGATAGCACCGGCAATCGATGTGCAGATCTTGAAGTGGATATTCGAAACTCCGGTCGAAGACCACGAGTTGGCACGGTTCTTCGAGAACATCCCTGGTTTCTGCAGGTCGACGATGGCCAAAGACGCTGCTCGAAGCATCACTATGCTGGGTGAGGGAAAGCTGACGTTGGCTTTAGGGAAGTTCTTGAACCGTACTTGGTCATCCAATTTCGTCCCCAGATCGGACAAGATGAGGCGAGTTATCGTCTGCGTGAAGGTCGCCGATGCTGTCGACCTCGCAGATGCAGCATTGGCAATCCTCAAAGATATATTCCCTTGGGACCGACGTAAAGTGCTGGGGTCCATCGGAATGGGGCAAATCCTGAGAAACCGGGGCAATAATTCCCAACAAGAGATTGGCTTGTGCGCGCAAAGCATCGTTGCTGGTGTCATCTCAAACGCGCAGGAAAGCGATGACCGTTGGATCGCGCTCACTGCGGATCAATTGGGCAAATCGGAAGATGTCATCCGTGGCTATCTCGACCATGGAATCGACAACGTGTTACTTGCCAATCTAACCCACATCACGCACGAGATCTTTTACTCCGCTTTAGGGGTCGAGGGTTATGCCAGCCGCGAAATGGCCGACGGGTCATCATACGTTTTGTCATCGCCATCGCTTTCCAATTTCAACATAACAAATACGCTTCCTGGATTGCAGCACGACTTCGTTTCCCTGTGGAATGAAATAGAAATAGAAATAGAGACCGAAGGGCAGCCAGATAGAACTAAGAACGTGCTTACCGAGATCCGCAAATGTCTTCGCAGTCTTTACGATGATCTGCATGGCACTAGCGATGTCGTAACAGTGTCTGACATTGTTCTCCCGGGTCATGGCGCCATCTTAGACTCCCCCTCTTTTATGCATGCTGCGATCGACGACGAGAACAATGTCACCCCTCCTCCCGCTGCTCCCCAACACCATGGCGCTACCACTTCCGCTCAGAGCCCTTCCTCATCAATTCTAAACCATACTATGGCCCCTTCGCCACCACAGACTGTCCTTGAACCTCTCGATACCCAAGGCCCTCATCACCCGTACTCCTCAAGAGGTAACAGTCCCCTCCACCAAGCACCCGGAAACAGAATCGCTGCTCGCACCTCGTCCAGCGACCAGTCTACGACCCTCCGGACTAACCCCAGCCGTGCCAACGTGGTCATTGATTCTGGCATGTACCCGTCCCCGCGTTCCCCACATGGCCCAGATCGTCTATTGCAGTTCCCGACAACCGCTTCCTTATTCGTTCCCCAGCATGACTCGCCCGTTTCAGATCCTGATCTTGACCCTGATCGTCCCCCTCGCACATTCTACCAGTCGTTCTCAGAGGATCTCTAATAACGTGTCTCTATGTATCGGCCGTGTTTTCAGCGCCGACTCTCCGACTTTGCGACGTGCTAAGCAGTAGACAGATATTCATGTATCTGGTTCGAGTACCTGAGTACATGAGTGGTCGGTCGGGTTGCAAGTGAGTTGAACAGATAAAAGGATGAAATGGGGAGTAGGGAGAAATGGGAGAAATGCAGCATTTAAAAGTAGCAAAGGGCAATGGCAAAACCGCTTCGTAAATCCTTCAATCGATCACTTATTGGGTGCAACATGAAAGGACACACACACATCAAGCAACCGTTAGTTATAACCGGTTTGTAGTATTGAATTAATAGCGCAAATATATTTTTGAATCCAGGTCTGTTAGAAACGCTGTGGATATCTACGAGACAGACGGATAGACACTTATACTTATACTCGTATCAGCGATGGGAGGTCTCCGTCGGGGTAAGTGTGTCCGGATTTGGGGAGGTACAGGCTCGCTACTAATAGCTGCGAGATGAATAGTCTAAAGTCTGTAAGAAAGTTAGTTGCTAATAGAAGCAGCAATGTAATGAGAACAATAAACGTGGGGCTTGATATAATTGAATCAATATGAAATGTAGATAAGACTGTCAGATGAATAGGTAGCGGAGGGCAAGTTGGAGGGCGGTGAACTAACGTCTGCAGTGAAGAAAAGACATATCGAAAGGCATAATTGAAGTCAGTAACTCATAATTAGGGTGGGAGGACTTTAATGTAGATCTGTAGATGGCGGAATTTTCTATGCGTCGTGGAGGACAAGACAAGGTCACAGGCGTTGGGCGGGTCAATCCGGTCCGGATGTCCGAGCGGGGCGTGCGTGGCCGGGCCGTTCTTATCTTATCATCATCTTATGAAGCGTTCAGTTTCAGGGAGGAGCGAGCGACGTTAAGGCGCAGCGCTTGGGATCGATAAGTTATGCAGTGTATCAGTATGTACAGCAGGATTGTAAGACGTGTAATTGCAGGGCAGCTATTGCGAGACCTTGAAGAGAGTGGGGAGCGGGAACTGAACTGCATCCGCCACGCAAAGTTAAAGCTGGAGAGGTGAGGACCACGATTCCAAACCAGTAACATTTTCTTGTGGTCTGCTGGGTATTGGCCTAGATATAATGTGGCCAATGATCAAGTCAGGGCCGGTGGAAGGAGTGATAATGGCCGGGATGGTGTCATGACGAGGAATGGTGGGCCACGGTGAAGTAGCGATGGTCCGAGATGGTGCACAGAGGATACGATGATATCCTGTACAGGACATCCGCGTAGCAACTTGTCGATACGTTGAATTCAGTCGGGGCAGCATCGGTACCTTCGTGTAGAGCCGCATAAACGGTGTAAATGCCCCTGAGAATATTGATTAAATGGCGCTCAGTGTCATCTTGCCGTACTTCTCGAACGATCTTGTTCCACAAGGCACAGAAGTCGTGCTGCAGCCTAGGAAGAGTGTTCTGGACGTTAAATCCGGAAATGGATCGCAAAATGCTCGCATAAGCCAGTGGGATCGTGAGACCTGAATGGAAGACCTGATGGGTGGTGTGGATCAAGCTGGCAAACAACACGCTGTCACCATATGCGAGGTAGCCTCGAACGACGTCTTCCGATATGCCCAGTTGGTCCCTGACAAGTGCAGTCCAGCGGTCGTCATGTCTTGGAGCCTTTGCAATGATGCCAGCGACAATGCACTGTTCAGCCAAACCACCATTTTGTTGGCCACTGTTGTCCCTGACTCTTAATGAATGCCCAAACTCGACAGATTCTAGGAGTCCACGCCAGTTCATGGAATATATCCCTGCAAGAACCCGCCAAGTTGGAATAGCAAGACGTGCTGCATCGACGGCCTTCACACACGTGATGAGCCGCTGCCGTTTGACCGCCTCGGAGACGAGACCAGATTGCCAAATGCGATCCACGAAGCCTTCCATAACAGATGCCAACCTATCACCATCCAGTTTGGCAAGTATGCCTCTGGGATCTTTGACTAACCGAGAGCCACAGAAGCCAGGAATTCCCGAGAAAAACCGCTCTAATTCGTGATCTTCATCCAAAGAGTCGAATGTCCATATAAGTGCGCGACTATCGATTTCAGGTGGGAATTTCAACGCGGCTCGTTCGGCTGCTTTTCCTAAACCATCCATCAACTGTCTGTGGGAGGCTCGCCGCCAGGTCACACGTCGCGAGTCAGAATGAAAGGGTCGGCGGCGGATTCTCCAGGAGAGGATGCTATACAGTGCATAGAGTGTGCCATAATATAGGAACCAGACAGATGAAGAAAGTGGCGCATAATACGGGCTGTCAGGTCGAAACATCGGCATCAATGTGATCCAGATGTATCCAGCTGTGCAAATCCCGACCCATGACATGACAACTTTGAAGACTGTTTGATTGATATTGAAGAGGAATATGACGAGGCCAGTGAAAAAGAGGAAAAGGGAAAGGTGTAGCAACGTGGGTAGCATTTCAACTGCCCATGGAAGATGCAACTTGTCGACACCTTCTGCGAAGAAAGCCCGGATCCGTGCACGCTTGTGAAGACTGTACCGTGGCTGAGTGGCCTTCATGTACTTCCGAGCCCATTGTTGCAATAGTGTCGCAAGAAGAGCACAGGTAAGACTAATGACCAAGCTTAAAAGCCAGAGAGCGTTGACCCAGACAGCGTACTTTGGAGGAGAGAATGGTAAGGATGGATCAGAGAGTGTGGAGGGGATGGGAACGGGAGAACCATTGGCGCCTGCTTGCAGCTGATACATTTTTGCAAGGTAGAACGCAGAAATGTCCTGTGAATTGGGGCTAAGGCTCTGAATCGACACTGCAATCAAAGCGGCCACTGCTGCCGAGAACAGACCAGTCTATGATGTCTGAGTTGACGTGCGAACAGAGTATGAAAAGAGTCAATGGGACTCACAAAGACGAGGATTCCATCAGCATCTCCTTTCCAGCTTTCCGCCATCTTCTTGTCTTCTTCCTCCGCCATCTCCAGGTACATCGAGAAGAGAGGGCCAGACCCGTCAATATAGTCGGAACGATGTTTTGTGGCTGGCTGAGGAGGGTAACCTGAACATAGCAAGAGTCAAGAGATTTCCGTAGTAAAACAGGGCAGGTCACACCTGTCTGAAATCCCACTTCGGGTTGTTCTCTCATATTTGTGGTCTCGTAGGTAGGTTGAGGCATTGTTTGTATGTATGTGACTGGACCTTGTAACACGTGCGCGTAGCCAACACGTGATCGTAAAAGTTACGTTAACACACGTGACCAAAAGGGCTGGACCGATCCCACTTAGACCCTTAGACCGATCCCACAACACAAGTTCCTTCAGGTCAGTCTTGTCGGGTTGTCGCAGACCCCCTTCCCCCTTCTTGCGATCTATAGGAATATTTTCTTGATGTCACAATCCAGTCACGAGGCTCTCACCATGCCTCAGGAAGCGAAAGATACAGGTACGTAAAACCTCTCGTCCCGCCGGGCCGCGAATTTCACCTGCATCCATATATTAGATGGCCAAGCAAGAGGGATGCCAGATAAGAAAGAAAAACAACCAGAATTTTCTGATAGCTCAGGGCCACTCTTTTCTATGTATCAGGAGTTGGCAGAGGAAGAAGATAAAAAGTTGGCTGAACGTTGGCAAAAAGACGCCGAGGGGATCCTTATCTTCGTCAGTCCTTGTTTGAGTCGTTCTATGCTTCTCACATCAACTCTACAGACTGGATTGTTCTCTGCTGCTGTCGCAGCATTGCTCTCTGTGACTGTTGGGGATATCAAACAAAACTCCCAAGACACATCCGCATTCTATCTCGAGAATATTTATAGGCTTCAAGTTCTCGCCCACCCTAACATACCCCCTCCATTCAACCCGTCTCTCCTGACACCATCCCAACCACCCTCATCCTCTCCACCGACATATTCTATTTGGGTCAATTCACTCTGGTTCTTGAGTTTGGTTATCAGCCTTACCTGTGCCATGCTAGCGACATTGCTACAGCAATGGGCACGTCGATATCTCAAGATCACGCAGCCCCCATCATGTAACCCACATGACCGCGCACGGATTCGTGCGTTCTATGCAAGTGGTGTCGATAGGTTGCGCCTCTCCTGGACAGTTGAGGCACTGCCTACGATGATACACCTTTCCCTCTTCCTCTTCTTGGTCGGCCTTCTCATATATCTCTTCAATGTAAATCATCCCGTATTCTTCGCTGTCGTTTGGTGGGTTGGGATCTCCGTCGTAGCATATCTAGCCATCACGTTCATGCCAGTTTTCTGGCTCTATAGCCCATACTTCACACCGCTTACCTCAGTTGTCGGGCTGTTGCGTCAAGTGGAGGGGATGGCCCAGAAGGCTGTTCGAAAAAAGGCATCCGATATTGACCGCGGTATACTGAAATGGACATTCGACACTCTAGCTGATGACCAGGAACTGGAGAAGTTCTTCGATAAGATTCCAGGCTTCTGTAACTCAGGCGTGGTCAGGGATCCCCAGCGCAGCTCTTCCGATGATGACAAAAAGGAACTCTCTACAGCTCTGGTTGGGTTCCTCTCCCGGACATCATCATCCAATTCCCTCTCCGAATCGGACAAAAGGCGGCGGTTTGGCATCTGTGTGAAGGCAGCTGATGCAGCACATCTCCCGCGTGCCGTTTGGCCGATCCTTCAAACCGCTTTCGGTGGGAAGTGGAATACAATCCTGCAATCCGTTGACGTAGCGGGCTCTCTGACGAATAAGGACAATAGCGAGGACAGCAAAGAGATTAATTTGTGCGCACAAAGCCTCGTTTCTAGGATTATTGCAAACGCACATGAACGTGATGACCTCTGGATCAGGCACGCTGTGGACCATTTAAAAAAGCCTGAAGTTGACGTCCGACGCTACGCCGAACATGATAACAATTGGCTTCTTGCCAACCTGATTCATATCACCCGCCAGATCTTTAAATTCTCTTCTGGAGACAATCAGGAAATGGCTACCGCTGCGTCGAACAACGTTCTACCATCACTTTGTAGATCAGACATTCAAGTCCAGGATATTCCTTCTGAGTTGCAGCGCGAGTTCTGCGCACTGTGGAATGATGTCGTTGAAGGAGCAAAGCAACAAGGGGCCGAGAAACCTTGTGTCTATATTCTCAAACACACCCGTCATCTTTACAACGCTCTACACCCAGGCACAGGAGCTGCTCGGACTGCGCTCTCTGCTTCGACAAATGATTCTGATGATATTCTAAATAAACCCGACTCATATCAATTGTGCGATACCCAAGGCCATCTGCCAGTCTCTACTTCCTAAGTTTGCGCGGTGGCCGTCGCGGCAGCAGTCGAGGCGGCTGATTCCAGAAAGACGGTTTATGTGGCTTTTAGCTTGTCGATCTCTGGCGTGTTAATTTTGTTATCCAAGTTACAATACGTTTTCCGCAGCTCTTAGTTGTGGCTTTGAGAGAAGATATCTTTTTTAAATTCTTCGATTCCATTCTCCATCACCCTCCCTCTAATCTAATTTCTTGTATATATATGGGAAGGTGCGCCAGTGGCTGCACTGCACCGGAACCTGTTTGCCGATGTGGTTTGCCGATGTGGGAAGAGGATACCGCTATTTTCCCACGCTGGTCGAAAAACACCGCGGTTGCACAGGATTGTGTCAACGCCACCGCGCTCGCAGTCAGTGAAGACACTCTCTATTATTTTGCCTCGGTGACTTGAATCCAGACCAAGCCGAGCTCGGGTAAAACACTCGGCGAGCGGCCTACCACTTATTGAACACACTCGTGCAATCAGGCTAAAGTCTGATCGACCTTCTTACTTGGGTCGCTTTAGAGACGAGGAATGCGGATCATTCCCTTGTCCTTGACATAACACAAATCCTGGAGGTGTACATGCTGTACAAATTCCCTCGTACGTTGATGCTTGCCTGGATACGCTCATTCCGCAGCACCGTTACTCTGCATTGTCTGCCCAATCGGCTGTGAATAATACCACCCTAAATTCACCCCTGGATCCTCGACGGACATGTTGGGAGCGCTCGTAGGCATAGGTCATCATGGGGCCTAACAACGCCGTGCGAGCCCCTAAAACATATGCAAGTCCATAAAAAAAAAACAGATACAGCCCTCAAATACTTTCCTCGCACTCGCACTAGTTGGGCGGTGGGTGTAATATAAGTAGCAGCTCTCCAAACCTCAAATGAACCAGGTATACTATCTCACCTCGTTGTCACACTATCATTCTTTGATGTTAAGAGCCCCTTCCGAAGCCGTCAACTTGGGGGACTTAGCTGAGGTGGGGAGCGGGATAGGTATTCCACCCTTCCTCAGCCCTTATTTATCCCTATTCATCCTCGCGTATAGGTGATCATCGCTACTCTTCCCAGCAAGCGTATAACCGAGCGTGGCATGGCCAGAATAGCTTTGCGGACAGCTCAGGGCCTTTCTTTACCATGTATATAAAGATGGCAGAAGAGGAGGACAATAAGATGGCCGAGCGCTGGAAAGCGGACGCTGACGGAATCCTGTTCTTCGTGAGTCTTCGTCTATATTTCACCTCAACGGGGCTGAGCACAAAAGATATAGACTGGCTTGTTCTCTGCCGCCGTTGCGGCATTAGGCGCAGTATCGATCCAGGACCTCAGGCCAAACTTGCAGGATACCACCGTGTTTTATCTCGAGAATATTTATCAGCTCCTCGCTGAACCAAATGCGCCTCGCGCATCCCCTCCAGCTAAACCGCCTCCCTTCTGTCCTCCACGATACGCGGTCTGGGTCAACTCTTTTTGGTTCTTGAGCTTGGTTATTAGCCTGACATGCGCTCTGCTGGCGACATTATTACAGCAGTGGGCCCGTCGATACGTCACAATCACTCAACCGACACATTACAGTCCACACAAGCGGGCGCGGACCCGTGCATTCTTTGCGGATGGCGTCGAGAAGTTGCATCTTCCCTGGGCGGTCGAAACGTTGCCCACCCTCCTACATCTCTCTCTCTCTCTGTTCTTTGCCGGCCTTCTTATTTTCCTGTTCAATATCAATTACACCGTTTTCAGCTTCGTGGCTTGGTGGGTCGGCTGTGCCGCAGGAGTATACATGTGCATCACGTTCATGCCAATCTTCCGGCTTGACAGCCCATACTATGCGCCACTTTCATCCTCAGCCTGGTGCCTTTATTCTGGAATAACATACGCCATCCTCCAGATTCTTTGGCTTATCGCAAACCTTCCCTGCTTCAGCTGTGACACATGGAACCGCTTGGATAATTTGAAGGCTCGTTATCGCAGATGGTTCCTACAAGGTATTTGGAAGGTAGCCGAAGAAACTGTTTGGGAGCTTTCTTCCGAAATCGATCGCCGTGTTTTTATGTGGACATTCGGCACTGTAGACACCGACTACGAACTGGAGCAGTTCTTTGAAAGCATCCCTGGGTTTTTTAGCTCAACGGTGGTTAATGACCCCCATCACGCCCTCAATGAACTAGGCGGTTGGACGTTTATGGAGGCCATGGAGCGATTGCTGTATCGTACGTGGTCATCCAACTTGGTACCCGAATCGGTCAAAATACGGCGGCTGGCCATCTGCGTGAAGGCC